>OMLP01044103.1:0-15470 GCA_900302685.1 Spondyliosoma cantharus
TAATGTATTTTAGAAGCATTTTTTAGTCATATATATATATATATATATATATATTTATATTTATATTGAAATTTTCTTAATGTCCAGGCAGCAATCAATCAAACAAATGCTCTGGCAGAAATTAAATGCTGGACTTAAATGATTGGACGGACCACCTGCCTGTCCATGTCGACGGCACATGCACTCATTGTGTATAACCGAAATCTTCCATAAGACTTGGTGGTTATATTGCTAAAGCCTTTAGCACGTTAGTCACACAAGTTCAAAGAGGAAGTGCGGCTAAACTTGTCCAATACTAACATGCTAGCTTGACAGCTGAAAGTACTAACAATAACCATGTTCATTATGATAATGTGAGGTGTTTTCTTACATGTGATTTAAGACATTAGGCACTTAGTGATGACAACGATGCACTAAGCTCCTCATGGGGGAGCAGCCTCTGAGGTTGACCTGAAAGGAGGAGTTATGATTTCTTTCATTTGGATACCTTCAAAATCTCTCGTGGTGATACTCCAGTAGTCATAGCACACTTCACAAAAATGGCATCTAGTGAGTACTCACTTACTCAGTGTAATACTCAGTGTTCATCTTCTTCTCCATACAGAAAAAAAGATTCACAGCTGAAGTACTCCTTACCCACAAGTAAGTCAAGTGCTCTTTGACTGTTTTCCAGTCTTTTTCAATCCTCAGTTAAAAATCCTCTGACAATGTGTGTGTCTGTGTGTCAAGTAGATTGTCAGAGTTTCCAGGCAAAGAGTCTCCCCTGCCCACAATCAGAGCTCATCTCCTACCCTCTGGAGCGAAATGTCCATGATGCTCTACCCAGCCCTCCTCTTAATGGTGAGAATTCATAGAAAAATCTTTTTTAACAGAACACTGCTGCACCTCAGTGATACTGCTGTAACTATGAGCTGCTGCCTCTTTAATAGCTTTTTCATTGCCCATTCAGAGTTTACTGGTGATCTCAAGTTGTGAGCTCTGCCTGCCCTCCTCCATGTTTCCTGCTCTAACAGTGTCTGGCTTCAGCGGTCAGTTTGAGGAGCTCATGCCAGGCCTGACAGGCAAACAGCTCTCTCCACGGGCTGTCCATTCTTTGCCCTGGCTCAGCCCATCGCCCATTCGCAGTATAAACATTCCTTTCTTTGGTCCACAGAGCCTGTCTGAAAGAGACCCTTTAATTGGAGCTCGATAAAGGGCGCTCAGCCTACTCACCCCCACCACCACCACCACCAGTCTCCCTCTCAGCCTCCTCCATCCCCTCCCCCAGCGAGGGGGCCCTTCACTAAGAGGTCCAGTGATAAACAGGACAGCGGGTCAAAGCTAAGACAATCAAAGCCCTCACTAAAGCCCATCTAATTAAAATAGCTCTGGCTCTGAGGCTCCCGTGGGCTCTTGAGTAAGGTCTAGGCCTCCCACACCACAGCCTCTTCTACGGGGGCGAACGGTAGAGGCTGGTCGGATATGAGTGCAACACTGTCGGCCCCCGTCCCCCGTCCCCGTGATTAGAGAAGACATTTTTGGTGGCCAAGCAGCTCATGCAGGGCTCCACGTTGGCCTGGTATGAGACTGCTATTGAGTAAAGGAGAAGCATTTCCCAGAAATTGCAGCACAAGATGCGAATTAGCAATTGATCCTAAAATAGTTTTTTTCCTGCTGGTGAAAGGATGCTGCTCTGCTCCTATTTAATTAAATCTTTTCATTGCAGTAATGAGAATTAGAACAGCAAATAAAGTGGCTGTTATTTCCTTCGCATATTCCCATATTGGCTGATCCAGATGCATTTTGACATGGTCAATTCTTGTATGTGAAAATCGGGCATCAAACCTGATTTAGACTCAGATTTTGAATGTCTTGAAGTCCTAAATATATAGAACTAAAACTGCTTAAGCTTTCCCAACATGCTCATTTGAATCGTGCATAGAAGTCTATTGTGTTTTAAGGTATCTAAATGATTATTAAGAAGACACTTTATGTCTGGTTAATTCAAGAGTTATATTACATTACTGTGATGGTCCACAGATGCCCTGTGATAGAATTAATGAAAATTAAATTTACTGAGGAAGCTCACTAGGAAGAAAACACCAAAAGTGATGGCTGCAAGGTAACACATGATAACATGGACAAACATCTCTTTTAAAATAGTCTGATCAGCTGTTACTGTCAAAGTGATTGAGGCAAACTGTGTGAAACTTGTGCAGAGTCCAAGAACATTGAGTGTTTAATGAGACTTTAATGAGAAGATTGATACCACTCTCATATCTGTCTGTTCAGCCAGTATCTTAGAACAAAGACTGGCAGTAGGTTGGAAACAGCCGGCCTGCCTCTGGCCATCGGCAACAAAATCCGCCTACCAGCACGTATAAAGCTCTCCAAATAACGCTTTAGGTTCTTGTTTGTTTAATCTGCAATAAAACTGCTGTGTAAAAGCGACTATTTGCACTTTTACGAGTGATCACGTGCTGCACTACTTCCAGTAACTCTCTGGAGTCTCTGCTGGTTGCCTGGCAACTGCTCAGCGCTGACAGTACCCACAGAACTGACCGTACTACAAATTGAAAAAAACATATAGATCTAATATTAATTTTGCACTGAAACTGATCTGGCATTTGTGTTGATTTTAGCTGATACCCATGCCAGTATTTGTTGCATCCTAAATTAAACTTGTTTTTTTTGACACATTTTTTTCAATGTTTTCCAGACTATGCCGAGCCTGCTGTTGGACAGAAAGTTGGTTCAACATTCAGACCCTCCTCAGATGAGGGCTACACCACCCCCTTCACCTTCAGCCACTATGACACTCCCGGAAACCTGCCAGAGTACGCTGAGCCTCTTCCCCCGGAACCTGAGTACGCCACTCCGTTCAGTGAGCAGCTCTCTGACCCACACGGACCTCCTCTACCAGCCCCTAATGCTGGTACCAGGACAACGTCCAGCCACACTCAGTATGACTGCCCCTCACACAGGATGCTATCCAATGGCTACTGCACTCCCGCTCTACACGCCAGTGGCCCACGACCAATCAGTGTTGTTTACGCTGAGCCCAAGTCATGTGACTCTTTACTACGTAAGCACACATATGAGCAGCCGTTGTGAACACAGCAGATATGGAGAAAAAGACTCCTGAGCCTTCTAAAATGTGACTTTGGACCAGAGGACCACATGATGTGATCTCCAGTGGACAATAAGCTGGACAGTGTTGTCCAGAGCATACTGACAGAGCTGAACGTCCAGCAAGTGATGCACCCAGAGTTGAGAAGACACTTTGGACGATTATGCATAAATGAGGGTACACCACTCAGAGTGGATGTGGATGCAGATATTTCCTTCTCGGAAGTATGTAGGTGTACAGTGGAAATGTCCTGTGATGCACAGAGAAAATGCAGGTTCAGTCATCAGTGTCTCAGAGATACTGTTTATTGAAATGTTTAATCACAAACTGCACTTTCAGAAAACACATACAGCAATGTATGTCTATTTAACAGGTTAACGCAAAAATATATATATTGTGTGAAATTTGTGTTCACAATGTATAGTTTCTACATGTTTTTTTTAAAAAAACAAACAAAAAAAAACAACATTTACTAAGCACTATAAAGGGACACTGAAACAAATGGTTACGGTTGATGCTATGATTGTGTGTAACCACTAGGTGGCTCTCTTGAGCTTTAAACATCTAACAACAACGTTTGTCTGCTGGTTCACTTTCCTCAGATAATTACCATCCATTTCTAACATACTTACTGAAGTAACAAACAGTGGTTTAGAAAATGATTGGATTACAGTAGTGTAACACAAAAAGGCACAACAGGTAAGGTGATGCTGTGATTAGGAAGGAGGATCAGCCTAATGCAGTGTCCTTGAGCAAGAAACACATACTTACCTCAAACAAACTCCAGAGCTGTTGACATGTTGGCAGAGTATCACAAAATCTTGACATTATAAAACAATTCCAGTATGAGGCCTGCTTGTTTTTTGAAAGTCTTTACCACGGTGCAGCAACTTTCCCATAAGTGAGAAACACTTACAAGGTATTCCACACCTACTTAAATGTATGCAAAGTCCTTTGGATTGTCTCAGATTTCGTATGGGAAATACGGGTCTTAAACAAATTAAATGACTAAATATCTTAATTTGTTGTTAACACTGGCTGAAAATAGAAAAAATTACTTTTTCCTGTTACAAGGGTCAGGTGGCAGTGATAGTCCTCCATTATATATGAAAGTGTTACTAAAAGACCCTCAGAAATGTAATTTTCTAGAAATACTTTTGTGGTGTCACATTTTGCGATGAATTCGTTAACCTCTTCCTCAGCTGAGTAAGGCACAATAAAACAACTGTATTCAGAAGAAGTACTTGAGGAGTTGGCCTGGTGTGTGTTTAAGGTTATTTTAAGGTTGACCTCTAGCAGTGATGAATCTGCACAAATGGACAACTGGATGCCTCAATTACAAAAGTGTCAACCAATCTGAACGTCATGGAAGCTCCTATCTGCCAGTTAAAGAGAAAAATTGATCGAAATGTATATATATTCCCATTTAAGTCATTAGTATTAGGAGATAAATGTTGAAACTCATTATATTTAATCTCATTGAGTGTCCTAGTTTGGATTTTTTTTTATAAATTTGATTTATCTCATAGTTATGACTTTGCATCTCATTATTTTGATCATTTGATATCATATTTTTGGCAGAAATGGGCTTCTGTACAACTTTTATCATATCATTAATCAGAAAAATAGGCATAGTTTAGATTCAGAATATAAAATACGAAGAATTCCCTCTTGAAATCCTTTTAAGAAGTCACAAATTTGTAATTGAAACACTTGATTGAAGTCTATAAAAATGTTGTGCAATATCAAAGACTTTTGAAATTGAAAAGAGTCCTAACACGGTAACACTTTAAATGTTCTTTAAATGTTTACCTCTATTTGCTCTGGTGTTTCCAGGATTTTCATGTTGTTGTGTGACTGCTTTTTCCAACCCTCTCATTTGTGCTTAACTCTTTCCTCTGCCCCTCCTCCTCCTCCTCCTCATCCTCTCTCCCCTCAGAGGAGTAGTGCATCAGAGTCTGGTGTCTGTTCCTGGATGGAGCATCCTTAAAACGCAGCCCGCAGTCTTCACATGCATACAGAAGCCCCTCTCTGTTGCCGCCTGGGTTTGTGCCCTGTGACTGAGATTTGCTCTCAAGCAGAGCCAAGGAGGATGACGCGGGAGAATCTCTGACACTTAGAGCTGCATGTGAGTTGCTTTCTGGGCTGTTGGCTGTGTTTAACCCAGCGCCTGCCGGAGGAAAAGTCCTGGGACGCCCGAGAGGATAACCGCGGCCTGCTGGTCCCCGAGATGCGCCCCCAGTACCTGCTTCTCCGGCGTGTTCAGGGTTCAGCCCGTGGACTGTGCGGTAGTGGAAGCGGATTCCGGAGCGGTTGGAGAAGCCTTTCCCACACAGGCTGCAGATAAAGGGCCTCTCTCCTGTGTGGATGCGGGTGTGGATCTTCAGAGCTCCTGACTGGGTGAAACATTTCCCACACTGGCTGCAGCGGTAGGGTTTCTCTCCTGTGTGGGTCCTCTGATGGGCCCTGACCCCGGCCAGATGTGGAAACCCCCTGCCGCAAAACCCACAGGAATACGGCCTTTCTCCTGTGTGAATGCGCCTGTGGATCTTCAGAGCCCCGGACTGGCTGAAACTCTTCCCGCAGTCCGAGCAGGAGTAGGGCCGGGCGCCGGTGTGCACGTTGAGGTGGATGCGGAGGTTGCTGTGCGAGTTGAAGGCCCTGCCGCACTCCGTGCAGAGGAAGCCCGACGGTTTGTGTGCGTGCTCAGAGCGCTGGTGCTGCAGCAGCTGGGACGGTCTGGGGAAAGAGGCCGAGCAGTGCATGCAGGGGTGTAGCGACAGCATGTTCGCCCTGCCTCTCTCCTCTGGCTGCTGGGTTTGTCTGTGCTGGTGGTGGCACTCCTGAGTACAGGCAGGTAGGGAGTGCTGGCAGGACAAGCAGGGAAAAGAGCCAGGGAGCTGTGGAGCGTGAGAGCGGGCGAGCTGAGGGCAGGGCAAACACGAGGTTATGGGACAGTGGTGGTGATGGAAGTGATGATGGGCGTGGGTGTGAGAGAACGGGGAGTCCGTGCCCTCCTGCTGGCTCAGGATCTGGGTGCAGGCTTGGAGGCTGCGATGGCAACACAAGCAGGGAAACATGGAGAGGTGGGACAAGGATGCTCTGGAGGGAGGAGCATCCGGGTTGTGGTCCAAGCTCCGAGTTCCTCTGCCTGCCTCCTCCCTCTGCAGTCGGCTGGACGTCCTGGTCTCCAGCTCAGGCATGGTGGTGCTGCTGCTTGGCTCCGTGTCCGACAAGTGGTGGCACACTGCGTCTAGACGCCTTGGTTTTAAAATGTCAAAGGAAGGTGGAGAAGTGGAGTAAGGGCAGCCAGGGCAGGTGCAGGCATAATGCACATCTAGAAAAAGAAGCAGAGATTAGAATGACATGAGGAATATTCAGAGTAAAATGACTGCTGATCATTCTGAGCTCTCACCTTCCCTCCTGTCTCTGGCCTCTCCCTTCCTCTGCGATGCCCCAGGCGGCATCTGTCTGCCAGGCTCTGCCTCAGACTTGTCTTGGGCAGGTCGAGGCTGTTGCAGAGCTTCAAGAGAGGCACCAGCACCAGCAGAGGCAGCAGTCACGCCCCACGCTGCGTTCAGCACATCTGGCTGATCCTTTGACGTGTTTCCAGATGTGATGAGCTCTCCAATGAACTGATGCATCTCCATCCAGGAGCACTGAGCATGCTGCGAGGAAGCAAAGGCACAGTTGGAGAATCTGATCGCATTAAACAAGTAAAAAAATAAAAAAAACGTGTGGAAGCTTCACGACTTCGGCTGTAAACACTGGCTCCTCTCTGGTTTTAAATAACGGGGTCGTCTACTTACAATGTCGCTGCACTTGTCTTTGTCCATGAATTTAAACCAGCGCCGGACAGATCCGCAGAATATTTTTGACTTCAGCTATTTCAACGCGGCAGACAGCGGAGGTCAAAACAACGACAGCAACGCAATAATACACATGTTATTTATGACATGATCACGTCTCTTTTGCAGCCTGCTCCCGTCAGAACATCACCGTCACCCAGCGGGCATTGTATTTCCGGGTTGTGCGATCACGTGACATGAGTTGTAGATCTTTTTTCTTCCTTTTCACTTAAAAATACAAAATTCACTCGGAAAATATACGTAAATAAATAAAATCTGATTTTTTAAAAATATTTTAACAAATAAAATAGAAACTTGCTAATTAAAGCAGAGATTCGCAATAGGACGTCAGTCCAGTGTTCTTTTTATTATCGGCTAGTTATCGGTTACTGAACTGTAAAAATGATGGCTGATAAATATAGAAGCCATTACTGTGCTGTAATGGATTTAACAAGCACGACATCTATACTCGCTGATACAGACAGTAGTGATTTGTACCTTTCCAGTTTGTTTGTGCGCCAATAAAGAAAGAAAAGAGGGAAACAAGAAAGAGCACAGCACATGTTCCTCGTAAAATACAAAAAAGAAAAATGAAACCATCACTTATCTGTATCAGCCATGAGGAGCAGGTAATTCCGGTTATCAGTAATGATGACTAAAAGATCTGTATCGCGCATCCCTAGTCACAAGCACTATACAGTAAATCCACATGCTGGTTATTATAATGTTCTCAAATATGTGACGAAAAACAGGACGTTCAGACATTTTAAATGTTTGTCTAGTCTAATCAGGCTTGGAAATTAACACCAGCCTTCAGCCAAATGCTGATCAAATACAAAAGGGGCTGATAGATTTAAAAAAACAAAATGACTAACTATCGGTTGGATGGTGATTTCAAACATGTACCCGTCGGTGGCTGGTAGGTGTTCACATTTTAGAATGAATTTCCCACCGAAACTATCTCTTAAGAGGGAACCTCCAGCTAAACATTTTGCCTTCAGTCTCATCTCATGCACACGCACAAACACACAAGGCGACTAAGAATGACTGATCTCATATAAAGAATAACTCTTTATTTTGCCTTGAGAAATAAACGTCCAAAGCTACCTGCAGACTTTAAAGATTCAGTAATGACAGAATTTTTGATCAGTACCATTATTTACATTCATTCAACAATAGTAATAAAAGGTCAAGTTCCAATATACACACAATGCACATTTTTTCAAGTTTCAGCTGAATACTATGAAATCCAGTGTTTTCATTCAACTTAATACATATTATTAAACCTAAAGACTCCCCTCCCTCGACACACACAAAAACCAGTGCATAAAAGGTAAAAACCAGGGATATGTTTTAATGAAGCGAGAACTCCTGCACAATATTGCATAGGCCTCAAGACCGTTACAGTACCACTTTGCTCCCGTAGCCCAAGCCATAAGTGTTACCCAAGATGCAGTTAAAACAAATGCAATAATGAGCTTATAAACTTGGAATGTAAATTACAGAAGAAACAAAAATCTTTCTTACTCTAAACAGTTAAGTGTGAGAAAGACACAAAAGTAGAAAAATTGCTTTGTCATAGAAGAGTGTGATGGTAGATACTGATAAGACAGACATATTATATACAAATTTGAATAGTATGGCTGCATCTGAAACTCAACACTAACATTCTATTCATTATGCCAGATTTTTTTAGTATGTCTGACAGTGCATACTACTTCTGAGGAAGTACTACTGTACGCTAACACTGTACACCGAACCGGCATAAATATCCCACAATGCAATGCAGGGGTGATGAAAACATCAACTACAAAACAGATCAAGCGACCAAGGCAGCTCTGGCATAATGTTAACAATGCTTTCATGTAATTGTAAGATTGCACATTGCTGGGTGCAACACACTTTTTTTATTTTAGTTTATTGTTGGTGCGGGTTACCACGGTTACATATCTTCAACCGACTCAGAAAGTGAATGATGAAGTGAATGATAGTACAATTATCAAGAATGTAGTGCATAGTATGTGATTTCAGACACGGCGCAAATCATTCTGGCTGTAGTTGAACACCTCGATATTTGGTTACGTAGTGACAGATGCAGTAAAAACAGAAGGTGTGTCCTTTGCAGGATTTAGGCGGGGAATGTGCTTACAGATGTGTTATTATTCTCTTTTTTGTTTGGCCTCATTGAAAATGTTAACTTATCTCTATCAGCATAAGCAGGAGGCCTTGGAATGTCGACCTCCATCTTAATTCCTTTCTCCGTCGGCTGTCGAGATCTAGATTACTGCAAATCAAGACTGAGGCTCGTCCTTAAAGTCTATTATTAGTTTAGAGGAGAGATCCACTGGATCCATTCCAAACCTCTTCACTTCAGTTAATGTATCTGTCTCTTCTCGGTTTGGTTCAACATTTGCATTGTTGTCACTGCTTGTAATTTCCTGTCTTACAGAGCCTCCTGAGATCTCAAAGTCTTCTGGCTCACTTTTAACAGGAAGAAGAGGAATGTCACCCACAGCAGACTTTGATGAGTTACACTTCTTAGACGGGTTACACTTCTTAGATAAATCCAGAGGTGCATCGTATTCTGGATCCCGTTTGATCCCAGTTACCAAATCCAGGGGTACATCGGGTGGTGCTCCGAGAGCAGCATTTGCTAAGAGGTGTTGCGGCTGGAACTGCGCAGCTGAACCTGGTAGTGTCGGAGAGACTGCAGACGGGACGGTCAGGCCGTTGGATTGAGTCGGACAGATGGGAACCAATAAAACAAGATTGACACCTGGAGGCGGTTGTTTGTCGAGGGTTAGCTTCCATAATCCATCTGCTGGACTGGAACCTGCAGACTCAGCCTCCGTCACAGGTCCTGGACTACTAGAATCAGTCACTGGTGCAGCCGGCTTAGTAACTATGTTTGTTGGAGTCGCTGCGTCTGGATTTGCTTTGAGCCTTTTTGCCTCGGGTGGAGAGCTCTTCGGGGCCGGGCGTTTTTTGGGTGCACTCTAAAATGAGAAACACAACAAAAACAACCCAGGGACACTATGAATTATACAACAAACAAGTGTGACATGTCAGTAGAATCAAGAGAGACATGGGACTTGAGGTTTCAATCGAAGTTTAAGTTGTAGCATCAAAACACAGCATTTCCAGAAGGACATGTTTTGCGATTCTTTTTTTTTGTTCGTGATTCAGCTCCTACATCCAATGCCCACCTACCTTCAAATTATTTTTTGCTTATTGTTACTTCACTTGGATGTTTGAACTTCATTGTGAAGAATGCCATTTGCACAGTCATCTACTGAGGAGATAAGTTTCTCTGCTCACCCTCAGTCTCAAATATTATTTTTTGAATGAAGTGTGAAACTTCCCGTGTCCAGCGGAACTGGAGGAAGTAGGAATGGATGTATCTTAAGAAATTATAATGAGGTAATTCAACTTTCTTGGTGGAAATGTTATGTTTTAAAAGATATCTGGGGGGATCTTTGAGAGTCAGCTGCCAAGTTCTTGTAATTTCTTGTATCAAGATGTTGCTTTGCAGAAGCAAACTTCCAAATTCTGGGTCTTACAGTCTCTGCTCTTGCATTCAGCTTCAAGATGACAAATGCACAGTTAATGATTACCTGACTCAAGCAATCTTCCTATCACTACAATTTCATTTTCATATGGAAGTTGAGTCATTCAAAGTTTATACTTGTTACGCTGAAATGAAACCAACTGCTGTCTGGGAAAGACGGAAATCACTTTAAAAATGTGTCCTTTAAAGAGTAACTTAACGCTTAACTAAATCTTGTTTTTGATGACCTCCAGTAGTTTAACCTGTTGCTTTGGTGCAAAAATGTACAAGTGTTCTCTGGGATGCAGTGAAATTACTGTTGGCAGTTACATGTGCGTGCTTCGGACCACACCCCACCATGCCCTTCTTGCTGGGTGTGGTGGGTGCAACAGGTTTAACAATTTACCAGAGAAGGAAGTGAAATATAGCTTGTCAGCCTGTATAAAGTTACTCTTGGCTGCCAGTACAAAGTGTTATTTGTATCAAACAAAAATATTCTTCCTTTCAAACTTTACATCACTGTATTGAGTCACACTCACCGCAGGCTGGGGTGTTTGTCCACAGGTCTTCAGGTGGCTGTCGTAGCTCTGCTGGTGGGGAAAGCCCAGTCCACAGCTCTGACAAAGGCAGGGGGCATTCCCTGCATGACCGCCCATGTGAGACATTAAAAGCAAGGCCGAGCGGAACCCCTTTCCACATTCAGCGCATTTCAGCACCCTCTGATGAGCCCCGGCGTGTTTCTTCAGCTCTTCTGTAGTGACGAATCTCTGGCCACACTCCAAGCATCGGATCTCATCCCCTTTAGGCTCCTGATTGCCCCAGCAGCCGGTGTCTTTTTTGTGCTGTTGGAAGTCCTCCTGACTGAGAAACTCTCTCAGACACGCCACGCAGTGAATGCGCTGGGGTTCACACTTGTGTTGCCGGTACAGTTTCGCCAGGCGGAAGTGCCGGTGGCATCGCATGCAGGTGTAAGGCAACAAACCGAGGTGGGAGAAGCTGTGTTTCAGGAGAGCATTCTTGTTAGTGAAGATCTTTGTGCAATCTGTGCATTTAAAACTGCTGAAGCACGTCTTCTTCTGATGGCGTGTGAGGGATTTTTGACAGGAGAAATTGCGGCCACATTTATCACATGCAATATACATCAGACCTTTGTGTAACTGCACATGATATTCACATTCCTTCAGGTTAGTAAACACACGTTTGCACAGGTCACATTCGTAAAACTCATCCTCGAGGTGAGTTCTTGACAGGTGGTTGGTCAGATCGTCCTGTGACACAAAGCACTTCAGACAGACGCGGCACCGGAGACGATCCAGTTTGATCTGGGCGTGCGTGCGCAAGTGGACTCGGTAGTTGTAATTCTGGCAGAAGCGCTTTCCACATTCAGCACAGCAGTACGGGCGAGCTCCAGTGTGCAGATTCATATGGTCCTGAAGCTTGAATTTGGAGGGCAGCTGGAGATCACAGACACTGCAGCGGTAGTCGCCCAACTCTGTGGAAAAGAGAAGGAAATGGGTTTCAATAACATCTTTGTTGTCAGGTTTCCTTCAACGATGCTCATACAATACATATCAAAAGAAACTGACACAGGTAAATAAGAATAAGAATACAGACAACCACAAAACAAGTGTGTGTGTAGGAACAACTTTTAATATATCTTATAGAATGAAATCAAATTAAATGTCACAAAATATAACACTGTGCTGGACTGGGATACAGTAGTAAAATGATTTAACTGTAATGTTAACGTAATTTCTGTAATGTTAGGTTGTGCAGTAATGTAGTACATGTATAAGCTTAATGAAAACCTGTTATAGACACAGGATTTAAACAGGTAAAGCAAATAAATATACAGCATCTACTGCGATGGTGCAAGAGCAGGGCTGCCCAAAGTGGGGCCTGTGGAACAAAGCTGCCCCGCCATATGGTTCGATTTGGCTGATTTTTGTCTGAACGAATTACGAGAATCTGTGAACGGCCGATGCTTTTCACAAGGAAATTGGGATCCGAGGACCATTTTGCATTTTAACAATACAATAGGTGTCTTTGGCCAATGGCCCACCAATAAGTCTAAGTTTTAGCCCTCTAAGAGAAAATGCTTGAACACTCCTGTGATTCACACAAATGTGACAAATTATGTAAATCAGATCATGATTGAGCAGGAGAAAAACAGATCATGATTTTATAAATAATATGTAAATGTGTGAATGATTTATCAGCACTCATGATTTTTTAAAGGGTTAGTTGGGGCGGAATGTTATCTTATTTTCTATTTAAAAAAAAGGATACACAATAATGATAATTATTAATGTGTTGGTCTGTCTATCAATAGTTTTTAAATTTTCCCCACACTGTCCATTGCACCCAGCCCATGTGTTTCTGCACTGTAAGACCTTTTTTAAAAAACAAATCACAAGTATATATACAGTATTCAAAACTAGTTAGGGATACTGGGATATGGGTGCACATATGCATGTTTATGTTAAATGTGATTGGTCGCATTATTTTTTGGAAACCAAAAATATTCACACAACACAAAATAAAAACTCAGGTACATCACAGAATAAAATATTAAGTGAAGCACTAAAAGATCCACATTTCGCTAACTATAACAGCTTGGGCACCTTGCTTTCCAGAAATTGTTACATAAACTGAAGTAAATACTGCATTTGTTTGGGGTCTGTTTTCAGTGGTGGATTACTACAAGTTTGGCACTGCAGTAGTAAGTACTTCTGGCAGCAGGATGGTGTAGCAGTAATCAGGCTACAGTAAACTACAGTGCCCAGGCTCAACTAATGAAGGAACATGTCACCCAGTGCAACAGCGTGGTTTATTTGTGTTATGATAGGAGTTTTTGGTCAAAATTGTGGTTAATGGCAAAGAGAAACAACAAGGTGTATCAGGGTTTAGCTGCACATACAGTGCTGGTCAGTAGGATCAATTCACTGATGGTCCATGTCTTCTCGTGTTGACATATTCAGTTATAGAATATGTACAAAAAATTATAGCGACACACTACTGGATCCTTTTTATTCAAAGATAACCAATCCTACCATTGTTGAGTCCTTCCTCGTCCTCATCATCCTCATCCACCTCTTCTTCCTCATATATCTCTGACACGTCGCTGTCATCTGAGTCCTCCTCCTCCTCCTGTGCAGTGTCACCCTGTTTCTTTCCTTTGTTATCCTGTCCAGTGATCAGCTGTGGAGGGTCTGTGGTGTCAGCTCCAGCAGTCACATCATGGGCTGAGGGCTCCGACGGCTCATCATGCGCCGTCTCTTTGTCAGCCTGCTCGTCTTCTAGACTTTGCGCGGAGTTTAAGGGTTTACACAGTCCTGTCTCGATGTTTGAGGACGGCAGGATGTCTGGAAATCCCAACTCTGTCAGCTGGATATCGATGGTGTACTCAATGGACATGACTGCTGGTTGGGCTGAGAAGGCTGCAGGAGTCATGGCAGTCAGAGAGAGACAGGTTTTTACTAAACATTTTGTTTTCACACCAAGTCATGGGCTAAAATTCACGACACTAGTTGAGGGTTGTTTATTAATAAACTCAGAAGATAGTATTGTAATAAATGTTCTTTTGGCTTACCTGTCGAGGGACTACATGTGTGGCTGCTGTCCTCGGTCTTTGTCCTCTTCCTGGTACCTTTTATGGAGCTTGACGCACACCTTCCCCGCAGACAGCCATAGTCGACACACCTTAGCGTTGCTCACCTGGCAGGAGGAGCTGCTGATGGTACGCCGTCGCTCAAGGCTTCACCCTCCTTGTTTGCTTTTCTTTTTTACTCCCGAAAACAAACGAGAAGCGTGTGTCGTAGGAAAAAAGAAACAAGGTTCGCCAACACGACGTGGAGGTAGAGAGGTAACAATTAGCCGTTTAGCTAGCTGCAGACCTACTAACTGGCGCAACCCCGGTGTATGATAGAGGGGAGCAACCGAAGCGACACAAGGAGAGGAAATACCTGCGCATGCGTGAGCGCCCCCTAGTGTCTTGGAGCGGTATTACAACAACCATCACACAATCAGCTGAAGTGTTTTACCAGGTGGATGAGTTAACACCACCAGTTCAGTAAAGTCCAGATGGAAATACTTTACCCTACTTTTGCTGATAAAGATTTTTCTTATATGAGCTTGTTGATGAAGGTTCTAAGTCATCCAGGTCATGGTACTTCTAAGTGCTGTATCGTAGGCAACTGGATTTGTTTCAGTTTCTTGAAGATGTTTCACCCTTTCATCGAAGTCCTAACAAACTGGCGATGAGTTGCAGGGTGTGTGGGAGCATCCTTACAGAGTCATTATGGACACATGTGAGCTCTGAGTTTCAGAGTCATTAGGGCCACTTGTGGGTCGCTGACCAAACCGGCCTTCATGTGGGTTGCTAGTGCTCGGTGAGCCCAGGTGTTAAGCTGTCTGGGGAAGGAACTCAGTACTGCATTGTAGGTGGGCGGCTGTCCACTGTGACGTAGATGGATTATTTTACTCCTCTTTCAAACCACGTGTCTTCTCCGGCCAAGATGCTTACACTGTTGTCCTCAAAGGCATTAATTTTCTCCTTCAGATGTTAGTGGACAGCAGAATCCTGACCTGAGGAGATGGCCCTCCTGTATTGTGCCATTTGTTTATGGAGAGGTTGTTTTGTTTCCCCAAAGTACAAACCTGTGCAGTCCTTGCTGCACTGAACAGTATAAACTACATGACTCTGTTTATGCCTCAGTGTCTTGTCCTTAGGGTGGACAAGTTTCTGCCTCAGAGTGTTGCTGGGTTTGAAGTGAACCGTGATATGATGATTATTGAAGATCCTCCTGAGTTCAATGCTGCAAGGACTGCACAGATTATTACACTGGGGAGAGAAAACAACCCCTCCATGAGTGAATGGCACAACGCAGAAGGGCCAACTCCTCCGGTCAAAACTCTGCTGTCAGTTTACATTTAAAGGAGAAAAATCATTCCTTCAAAGGTAAAG
>OMLP01044103.1:21324-34578 GCA_900302685.1 Spondyliosoma cantharus
CAATGTCAAAAATCATGTATGCTATGGGTATTTTTTTTTTTTTTTTTTTACATTTCCTTTTGAAGGCAAATTAATTTTTACATGTGCTCAATGACATTATAAGCCACATCACAAAGCATTTAGGTTGTTTTTTGTTTTGTTTTGTTTTTTACAACTGCAGCACAATAATCCTACAAAACAACAACAACACAGCAAAGGCATCATGGAAAATTTGTTAGGACAAAGCAGATACTTCCATTTTTTGATTAGCTGGGTTTACTTACACCAAAAGCACAGTTACATTCTAAACTAGAATGCAAAATGTTGAATAATAAGGGTGAAGTAGACTGTAGTGGACACTAGTCTTTCCCCAAACTCCCTTGATTATGGAAATGTAAAAAACAGTTGTGGTTGCGTGAGATACAAAGAAAGACACAGCACTTAAGGCATAAGACTCGAGATGTTCTTTGACAGTCCCCAAAACGACACCTACCGCCCTCTCCCTCCCCAAGCTGCTCGGGCCAGTGGCCTGAACCATCGTACCGTGTGGCTGCATCCGGCAGAGGACTTTCCTCCACCAGCTTGGGATTGGGTGTTTCATTTGTTCTATTGGCCTTCTCTGAGGGAGGTTGAGGGGGGACTGAGTCCTGGGTGTCAGAGCCACTGGAGAGGATCAAAGCCTTGGACACCTCCAGTCTAAAGGCCATGAGAGTGAAAGGTGCAGTTGCTGCCCTGTGATCCTGTCTGTACAGGAGCCAGGAGTTGACCAAGGCCAGATCCGTTAGGTACCAGAGCACCGCTTGAGGCCAGCAGGTTGGGGCCGAGGCAGTGAGAGGAATGGTGTAAAGATTCAGCAGCTCTCTGTTGAGGTGAGCCAACATCTGGGCCTTCTCAAAGTTGTCAATGAGTGAAGCCATGTTCTTCTGGCCGTTGCCAGCAGTAGAAAGTATGAAGCCACAGTGTGACCTGCGTAACATCAGCTTCCCATCTGAGCTAACAAACTCATCTCCGATCTGTCCTCGGGCTCCTCCCACCCTGCCCGCACCGTGAACTCCAGCAACTAATAGGCGCTCGAGCATAGCAGGAGTGGAGAGTTCCTGTTTGCAAAGAAACACCATGCTACCTTTGGGGACCATTTTTTCTACAGCATCTTCTTTGCTGGCCAGACCCATTTTAAGATCCACGTGTAAGAGCAAACCGCTAAATCCAATTAACGTAGTACAGTGGAGAGAAGGTTTCTTATTGTGTATTTTCCCAGTCAAAGGAAGTTGATATTGGTCAACCGCATAATGACCATCTTGTCCTAGCGACTGACATCCTTCTTTGAAACGGCGCAATAATGGCTGAGCCTTCCACAGGGGATCAGTCTGTGTTTTTGAACTGTTCAGGTCATCAGGCATGTCCCCTTGCCTTTGCCCATCATTATGCTGAGAAACATCACAGTGACTGCTTGAGAGTTTTTTACCATGCTGTACATTTTGAAAGTCACAGTCATGGGTTCCTTCCAGAGCATTACTGTTGACTTGATCCTTCACAGGAGAAGCAAGCTTCAACCTACGAGATAGCTCCAAGAAACGGGACAGTGGCATGGCGTCAGCAATCAAGGGCACCTTAGTCAAGTCCTCCCAGTAGAGCCTCGCACTGGGAAACTGAAAAATATCAAGAAAGAAAACAAGCTTTTAGTGGTTTCCTGTCAAACTAACAGAGCCAACCTTCAAGAGAGGAGTCACAAATGAGCACAAACCTTTAACGTTCCCATTGCAATGTGGATCCCAACAAACTGTGCAACCTCTCTGGCTGTGACAGGGCTGGGCATGTTAGTCAATTTATTTGTGCAACTGCCAATTTCGACCCAGGTATCCCAACCAAAATACTTGGAGAAGTAATCAATGGGCTCCTTTGTCCTGATTTCCTCTATTGGTGTTTGAAGACTCGTTGAAGTTGGCAAACTAAAGGAAAAAATGAAAAAAAAAAGGTCATGAGTACAACACGAGTGAGAACCACATACAGTGCAATTACCAAGTTTTTTTTGTTGTTTGTAAGGTTTGAAAACTATAAAAAGTAAGATGTATTGTACTTTTGTGACCGTTCATCTGGTTGACTTGTGCCGTCTGTTTGGTTCTTGTAGAAAAAGGCCATCACTTCTGCTTCTGAGTCAAGCTGAGGATCAGACAATTCGAACCCACCCAAGTCCTCTTCATCTGAACTCTGGAGGAGAAACTCTTGGATATCTGGTGGATGCTCTACCTCAGCTGGAAGATCAATTATTATATTAAGTATGATGACCATTTCTCATCAATAGCTTCAGCACGATAATCAAGAAGCTACAAATATTGGTCATTTAAAAATAGAAAACAAACCTTGTCCATCTGGAAAGTCACTGACCCCTGGTTCTGATAATAGTCCTCTGACTCTCATTTCCTGGTAGTCAGAATGGCTCCCTTCATCTGCTGTGAAAAGATTCAACATTAAAATAGTGGTCTTCCTATCATCTTTCATAAAAAAGGGGGGATTATCACTGGAAAAAACAATGACTCACCTAAATTACTTTCTGTTGCTTGACGTTCTGTCTCTATAGCATCAGTGGATGTCCCAGTGCTTAAGTCCACACTGTTGGTCTGAGCAGCTCCCAGTAGCACCTCCCTCTCCTCTTCCTTCACTGGGTAGAAGATACACTGGCTGGTGTTGAACTCAGGGGTGACATGACAGTCGCTTGTTGTTTCTCCACTCTCTATGACTAAAAGGACAAAGCCAAAAACCTTCAAAGTTTGAAACCATAAAGGCCAAGTATTTTTGTTGGCCTTTATATGGCTTTATTGATAGAACAGCAGCCCGGGGCTGCTGCAGCAAGGACAAGGCCTCTGTACATGGGACGTCTGCTCCACCAACTGAGCTAAACGGCGCCCCATGTTTTCTGTTTACTTGTCAGTGACAGCAAGACTCAGAAAGTCACTGCACTCAACTGTCGTTGCATGCGACTCCCAAAGAACTTTACCATTGGAAAGATGGACCATGCAAAGTTCCTGTTTAAGCCTCAAATTGGCATATCTACATCCCTTATTGTGTATGTATTAAACAAATAGTGAGTTAATAAGAAAGAGCCAAGTCAGCTGTTTACCCCTACTTCTCTTCCATGTTTATGTCTACCTGCCCAGGGACAGCAGCTGGCTGTAGCTCCATACATACTTCACAGACATGTGATGATTTTCTTACCTAACTCCCAGAAAGAAAGACAATAATCACATTTCCCAAAATGTTGAAATAGTACCATATAAATGTACCTACTACAGTGTGGGCTAACACTCACATGGACTAGGGGTGTTTTCATTGACTGGCTCCACGTTCCATCGGATGTGTCCGCTGCCCTCCTCAGCCTGAACCTCATTCAGCATGAGAGTGGTCTCCTCCTTCACCAGAACAGTCCTTATATCACGATGGTGCTGTGGCTGCACGGCTGCACTCTGTCTATTTTGACAGGCGGCTGCAGGCAGCAGTGGATCTGAGATACTCTCTTCAACCTTGATCTCCTGACGCGCAAAGACCTGTACATCATTTTCAGCGATGCCATCAAAACCCTAGAATGAAAACAAATGTAAGCTTGCATGCTGAATTCATTATTCAATGTTAATGCAAACTATTTGTAGGTACAATTAGCATCTCACCCGTTGTTGATTGACCTGCGCTGTCATCAGGCAAAGCTTCTCGTCAGCAGTCGCTCTTTGTCTAGAGGTGAGGAACTTCTCAAGTATGATGCCTGGAGACTGGTCCCTGTCTTGCTCCTCTCCTTCCTGCAGTCCTCTTTTATTCATTACCTCCTCAACACTAGTGGTAACCGACTCCAGCTCAAACACGACTTGAACATCAGGAGATTCCTCTAATGTAGAGGTCATAGAGGCCAAACATGAGGCAGGAGCAGTAGCTATGTTGGCCTCAACTTCAATAGTCTCTGGAACTTGTGAGGTCTTTGTCCTGTTCTCACCTGCATCGTTAATTTCTGAATCAGAGGTGACAGGATTCTTTTCGTAAACTACCTGACAGTCTTCCTGGTCTTTCTCCAATTCTGTTCCTCTGACGGTATCTCCAACTGAAACTCTCTTTGATATCACGTCCCTATTTAGACGACCTGTTCCTTTTTTCTTACCCTTTGTAGCATTCCTTGCAAGAGCTACTTTCCCTCCTTCTTTTTTCTTCTGGACTAAGATTTCTTCCTCTTCTTCTTTGATCTCTACTTCATGAGTGGAGCATGACACAGTCTGTGAAGTTAGACTCTTTCCAGTTTCATTACTTACTGGCCCAGTGATTCCACCCTTGGAATTACAGGTTTCATTTGATTCATTTTGGGAAACAGTATCGTCATGAGAAGCTGGATCATCTCTCTCATTTTGCTCTCCAACAGTTACTAAATTCACGTCAAGAAGTAAATCCTCTTTAATGTCTTCATTTGTGGAACCCTGAACTTCAGCCTCAGAGCTGGCATTCTTCTGGGTACCTTCTTCTTGTGTCTCCTTATCAGGTGTCAAAAGTTCTCCTGTCTCTGAAATCTCTGTCTTACTAGTAGTATTTAAAGGATATTCAGATATGAAATTTGGAGGAATTTCACTGCTTTTCATTTGATCAGATGGTGAGTGTACCTCTGGAGATGTGTGATGTTGATAATCTGTTCCTGTTTTACTGTCACCCTTATCTTCATAGGCACTAATTTCAACATCTGAAGGAGGAATGGGTAAAGAAGGGGATGGAATCAAAGATGGAAAAGAAACACTTCGCTCTCTGTCATCTAATGCCATCTCTCCTATCTCAGGCTCAGTATCCCAGTCAGTAGCAGTGTTAATTACCCCAACAACCTTATCATGCTGTTTTGGAAGCTGGTAAAGATCCAAACTGGAGACGCCTTCAAAGATGTTCCCATTGGTGTAAGTGAGACCGGGACTCTCTACGATATGGACCATTGCCTTGTGTTTCTGAAGGGACGAGACTTCACCAAATCTCTCCCCACAGTCCTTACACTCTAAGGCACGCTTGGAATGAGAGGTTATCACACCTTCAGTCTCCACTCTCAAGGAAGCTTTACGTTTTCTAGTGGTCTTTGGCCTGGTGGGCAGTGTCTCGGGTGTTTGATGGGAAACCTGTAGGGAGGACAACATTGAAAGCACTTTCTGGGTTTTTTTGGGTCTTCCTCCTTTTTTCTTACCTCCTGCTGTGAGATGATTTGTAGACTCACTTGTTGGATGTTTGAGCCTGTTGTCCTTGCTCTGTTGGGACATTGTTTGGGACTCATGAGCGGTAGTGTCTTGTGTCTGGGCTGATGCCTTTGAGGTGTCCAATTTGTAAACTTTTAGCTGGGGCTGTTTATGACCTTTCAGTAGAAGTAGAACGTCTTGTGTTGTGTTTGGGCCAGGTATGTCTGCTAAAGCTGTGTTAGTCCTTTCTTTTTCCTGTCTTGCCAGGTTTTTCCTTTGCTTCCCATCCTTTGCATTCTTAGGCTGATCTTTTTGCATTATTTTTGCTTGCTTGTTCTTTTTCAACACAGGCGAGGCTTCAGTTTTGTGCTCACTTGTATGAGTGACACCCTTTGTGGCCACTTCTTTTTGCTTTTTCAGTTTATTTTTCCTTGTATCCTCTTTGATTTGTTGGGCAGGCTCCAGTGTGGATGGTGATTTTATTTCAGCTGTAGATATCAAATGTCCTGCTTTCTTGTCCTTTTTCCCCTTTCTTCCCTTTTTCTGCGATGGCAGTTTTTTTTCTGAGAGGTTTCTTGTTGGTGTTTTACCTCTTATCACATCTTCCTGCATTGGTTGACGCTGCTGTGATGGCTTCTTCTGTCTCTTGTTTTTCTTGTCTTTGCTTTGTGGACCAAATTTAACAACAAGATGAGACTTTCTGGTTCTTTGGCGTTTGGCAGGCTGCGCATCAATTTGTAAATCTTCCTTGCGTTTGGATCTCACCAGTTCTTGCATATATCCTTGAAAGATAAACGTCCTGGCTGGCTTTCTTTTCCGCACTTTCACCAGTTCTTGAGCTGACATCACATTTACAGGTAATTCTGTGATCTGTGGCCCCTGCTTTGTCTCTAGTTCTGATGGAGTCTCTTCTTTAGCAGATTGGTCCTCTACTTTGGACTGGTTCTCCACCTGCTTCTGACCTTCCCTGCTAACTCCCAGCAATTTCTCAGATGGGTCTTGTTCAAGTGGTTCTTGTTCAGTCCTTTCCTGTGTCTCTTGTGGTGTGGCTCCTTCCATCCCAGGGTGAAGCTGATCCAGACTTACTGTTTGCATCTGTGACTCAACCTCTTCGTTGCGATTAGTTTTGGATTCGTTTTGAGTTTGTGTAAGTGTGTCTGGTGGAACAAATGGGCAAGGTGGAAGGTGTATTTGTTCTTTACGTAACGGTGTCAGCTCCAACTCAACTGTATGTGAAAGTGGTTGGACTGACGGGCTCGTCTCCTGCTCAACTATTGTAGTCTGATATGGAGCATGATCAGGAGTCTTCTCCAATTCAGTGGCTGCTACAAGAGAGGACAGGATATCACTTTGTGGCATAGTTTGAGATTGTTCCAGCTCATCAGTTGGTATCAAGGCAGGGGTAAGTTCTAATATGACTGTTTGCTCAAGGTTTTGTTTGAGGATATCTTCTTCATTCTGACAAACCATTTGATCCATAGGATCAGGCTGAATTGCACCAATATCGGGCTTTTGAAGAATTTGATGCATCACCCCTTCCCCAGGTCTCTCTGTTTGCTCAGTCTGAACGAGTGTTAGCTCTATATTTTCACCTGCTGCTATCTGGGAACCTAGCTCTGAAAAAGACGGGTTTTCCAACTGTCCATCTGGGGTAATAGGTTCCAGTATAATTGTTTGTTCCACTGGATCACATGTGTTGTTTGAAGGGTCCAATTCAATTGTATTAAATTCTGTCTGTTTCAGTCCCATAAAATCTATTTGCGGTGGATTGAGGTTCAGATTCACTGGTTCTGCCAGCTGTGATGTCTGTTGCACTTCCAGTGGTGGGGCATGAGGTGGCACTTGCCCCAGTATGACAACTTGGTTCACTTTCTGCACATTTCCTAAAGATTCAATAAGTCTGCGAATCTGCTCTGTGTCAATATTAGCATCAACTTTTTGCAGAGGTCCATTCGGCTCCACCTGTAGTAGCGCTGGCTGGCAAATGGATATTGGAGTTATGATGGGTGTACCTTGGAGGGCATTACTGACTGCAGCAGGCAACACCTTGTGCTTCGTTTTCATGTGATGTAGCCGTGTCTTGGTACTCTTGAAGGTGGCCTTGCATACAGAACAAGGATACTTTTGAGAAGAACCTAAAAATAATAAAGGAAGGAACTTATGCATTGTAGTATATTTCCTACAAGCTGACAGATACGGTTTGTTTCCTTGAATGTTATCATTTTTAGGGATGCGCCAATAAGGAGTTTCAGGGCCAATGATGATAACCAATGATTATCAGCTTGTTTTGGCAGATGCCAATGCGATAACTTATGATATTAATCTTAGAATGCGTAAAATGTGAAGAGGACAACAATATTTTTAGATTCACAAGTTTATTTTTTCTAATGCACCATTACCAATAATTAAAATGTTCTTACTGACTGGCGAATAATGTATATGGTCCCAGATATATCATGCATCCCAAATCATTTTATGACTTTAGATCAGAAAATGGATGATGGGGATCTTATCAGTTTTATAGTTTTAGTTTTAGTTAGTTAGTTTAGTTTTATTATTTATATCTTGTCATAAACAAAAATAATTAACAAATTAAACATTTTACTAGAATTAATCTAGATATTGTGCTCAGAACCACAAATGAGAACCTCAGGTCTGTGTTGGAAGAAATGGTAGAAGACCAACAAAATCATTACAATTCATTACCATGTCAATCTCTCATGGAAATGTACCAAATAGTTTTGGAGGTATTTCAGTCTGAACCAAAGTGGTGGACTGACTGAGAGACAGACCAACTTGTTTCATCCCTACGGCCATGCTGCACATTTTAAAATGCAAAATGATAAGACAACCATAAAATTGTTTTTTTTTTCTTACCATCATCTTTCTTCACTTGTGCTTTAACTCTGGTTTCTTCACCATTTCCTTCAGCTCCCTCTGGCAAGTGTGACTCTATATGTTTCTGCAGAGCTTTGGACATGGTGAATCTCTTTCCACACTCCTTGCAAACATATGGCCTCTCTCCAGTGTGTGTGCGGCGGTGATACTTCAGCAATGTCATGGTTTTGCAGGGTTTGCCACAGTCGGTGCAGGCATACCCATCCAAGCCAAAATGAATCTTTTTATGAGAGGTGAGCTCAGATGATTTGTTGAAGGCCTGGCTGCAGATTGGACACTTAAAGGGGTTCTTCTCTGTGTGGGCTTTCTGGTGGGCCATGAGCTCCGTGGAGTTTGTGAAGTGGCGGTCACAGACATAGCAAGCAAAAAGGGCATTTCTTAGTATGCAATGTTCATATTCTGCCGGGTGGCTCAACTTGAGATGACGCTCTTTGCTCTTGTGGTCACTGAAGATTATGTGGCACTCCATGCACTGCAGGGAGAGCTGAGATGCTGGTGGGAAACAGGACAGGAGGGGGATAATTTTTATATGTGATTTACATACATCCATATTCTTAGAATAAAGGAAAGTACTATAGCATAAAGGCTTGCACAAAAGAAAAGGAGGGTAAATATGGTGGCTTTAGAAACAGACGGGTACCTTCATAAAATAAACACACAAAACCATTAGCAAAAGGAGACCCCACCACTTCTACAACTTCCCCTTACCAGCAAGACAGGGATCAACGGATACGTCACAGATATGATACAGATCATTTGTAATCAAGGAGACCAATGACTGATATCTGGAACCAATATACTGTACATAGGCGCTAAAAATATAATAGTGTCAACATTTGGCATAACCAGTGATACAATGTAACTAATTACTCTCAAGTACTTTACTTAAGTACATTTTTTGGGTACTTTACTTCAGTCTTACCATTGTCTGCCAATTTATATTTCTACTCCAGAATATTCATTTGATAACTTGAGTCACTTTGCAGATTCAGATTTTTCAGTGCTGATAGGCTTTTACTTGTGACATGTAACCAGTCAGATAGTGTTGTGGGCGGGACATTAAGAGAGACCACAGAGTTGTGACTACAGAGACAGAATCTTGCATCAGAACCAAAGTGTTGCATTTTTTAATTAATGTACTTTATCAGCAATCTGGCACAAAAAAACAAACAGTGTATAAAAAATGTTTTTTTTTTTTTTTTTTTTTAAAAGAATACAAAAAAGATGAATATTGATCCCAAAATTGTCACTTCTGTCCTGGAGCTATCAAAGAGGAAGAACATGGACACCAGCAGTAAAGCATGACCATCTGAGGCAGACACCAGTATAGATATGTGAGTTTAAAAATATGATAATAATAAATAAGCCAATTGTTTTCATGAATGCATAAAGAAATAACATTTTGATGACAGCTCTTTTAATCGGTTTTATTTTGAGGACTTGTCATCACTGCTCAGGGGCAGCCCAACCAAAATATTAGTCCAGCTCTACTGTACAGGTTTAGCCAAACTTGACTATGTGTAAGCATGGTAAAACAAAACATCAGGCAGTGTTATTTAAAAAGCAAACCTATCCTGTAAAAGGAAACTGTTAAAAAATAATCCCACAATAAGTATTTACTGAAGTAGTAGTGTGTATTTAACCAAAAACAGCAGCTACTGTAGAAATCACAGTAATCATCAAACTACTGTTGAAAAACAAAGGAACCAATATGCTACTGTAAAAAAAAATATACATTAACTAACACAGTAAATCGCAGTAATCACCACACTACTGTCGAAAATCACAGTAGATTTCTAATGGTGTAGTAGCCCATACGCTATCACATCGTGAACTGAGATTTTCTATAACATCTGGACCTCTCAAACAGGAAATGTGACTTAGAGTGCTGTTTATATGTAGTGCCTGGTCCTAAACTTAAATCAATTATCAAACACCAAACAGGCCTCTCAACCCAAGCCCTGTTCAGAGGGATTTAACATAGAACAACACATATACACAGTAATACTCACATGTGAGTGGCGTAGCCAGATGTTTTGACATGTCTATCTTCAGAGGATCTACCATCGCCTTCTTGGAAGGAACATATTTCCTACCATCACGTGCACCTTCATCCTGTTTCTTTTCCTTTTGTCCATCACACCCAGGATTTGTATTCATATCAGGTACCGGTTCAATGGAAGCATTTGGCTTTGAAGCAGAGTCCAGCTCCATCCCTGCAGTGTTATCTGAGGGCTCAGTGAGTGGCTCAATCACCACTGCCTGTGTGCCCGTCACACTCGTGGGTGCTTCTGCCCGCGTCCCATTTTCCTGTGGTGTGACTGGTGTGTTAGTCTCAGCAGGAGCACCTGATTTATTCTCCACTTTTTGTGCATCTGGTTCACTTTGTGCTGGCTGTGCGGTGTCCAGTTGTTTCTCTGTGGTTGCTGTGCTCACAGGGTTTGGCCCCCTGTTCGACCGGGCCGGGCTCTGCATGGCTCCCTGCCTCTTGGCTTCTCCAGTGCCCCTTTTTTTATGTGTTTCTATGAAACCTGGTGACACAAAAAAACACAGTGACTGTTAATTACACAGGTATACCAGCACATACAGGGACACTAACTAAACACAGCAACTACGCAATATCTTTCTATCATTCAAACTTATTGGACTGCTGTCTACACAAGTAGATTTTCTTGAAGGCGGTGAGCAGCAGCTTTGTTATCTACATGGCGACAGCTGGGAGACCACAGAATGAATGGGCTTACAACATTTGTATCACAAAAGAGGACCGACGGACATGGAGGGCAGTCGTTTGAGGCTGTATTATGACCCAAACCCAATCCTTGGATGTGTATAAACACAGCGCTGCAACATGCTGATGATATCCTTAAACAACACCCCCACATTAACTACAGATACACAGATAATGGTAGCCCAGTTAGCTTAAATTCACCGATTTGCGGTAATGATCGGGTTACAAATGTTAGCATCTCTGGCTCGTTGCTGCGCCAAAGATGCTAACTGACTCTCAACGTCCACTGTCTCTCTCACACAGACACTCGTATAGCTGCTGTATGATTGTAGGAGGATGTAGATTTGAGGTTACCTGGGCTCTGTCGTCCTCCCAAACATCTCCGCGTCGCTCCGCACAAAGCAAACACAGAGGAAGCTGCAGACATCGTGACGTCACGTCGGACAAGCGGCGCAGAGGGGTTCATGGGAGTTGTGGTTTTTCCGGGTCAGTCCTCCGTTCGTCCAACGGGTTTGTCCACTCTGCTGAAACTACAACACAAAACTAGACGGCAAAACACTGCCAGTAATCCTGCTTCACATATTTTCAACAATTTTAGAATACATTTAGTGATATTTATACAGCAGAAACTGCAATGATATTAAGTGTTCAAGTCAATTTTGTTAAACTATTTTTTAACAACTAAGGTCATTTTGAAATTGACCTGGTGAAAGCAAAAAGCTCAGTTCACTGGTGGTGATACTGCAGCATATGATCCTCCTCACAGGGATGTACCCACTGGGAAACCCCATCTCAACTGTAAATAATGATAATAAAAAATACTATTTTCACGCTATAATGCCACTAATACATTATCATGGCAACAGCAAGGAGGCATATAACTCATCCCCCCTCTCTCGCCTGGGAAGATCTGACCACAACCTGGTGCATCTCCTGCCTGTGTAGAAGCCCCTGGTTAACAGCCAACCAGCAGAAATGCACAATTCTTCCCACACAGTTGAGTCAAGGGAGGACATCGACAGTTTAACAGGCTGCATAACCGATTATATAAACTTCTGTGTGGATAACACTGTACCCACCTGGACTGTAAGGTGTTTTTCAAACAACAAACCCTGGATTAATCCTGACATAAAGGCTCTCCTGTAGGAGAAACAGAGGACCTTTAGGTCAGGCAAGGCTGTGAAGGCTGTGCAGAAGGAGCTGAGGTGGAAGATCCGAGAGGGGAAGAACAGTTGCAGGAGGAAGCTGGAGGACCAGCTGCAGCAGAGAAACGTCAGTGGAGACTGGAATAGCCTTTAAACCATCTCAGGGCAGAGAAAAACCAGAGGGGTCACACGTGGGTGAACGACCTGACAGGTCTGACCAGTCACCCATCCCTCCCCCTACCTCTTCTAAAGTTCTCTCACAACTCTGCTATCGTCGGCCTCATCAGGGACAGGGACAACAGAGCCTACAGAGAACTTATTAAGGACTTTGTAGACTGGTGCCAGTGGAACCACCTTCAGTTCAACGCTGGGAAAACCAAAGAGCTGGTGGTGGATTTCCACAAGCACAGACGACCCTGCACACAGGTGAACATCCAGGGAATGGACACTGAGATGGTGACATATAGATAGACTAATACACCCCAAGTGTGTGAAGGAGAGGTATCGCAGGTCTGTCCTTCCTGCTGCTGTCAGACTTTACAACCAGCACTGCTCCCAGTAGACCCCACTGTGCAATACAAACTCAATATATAACTAATTTCTCATTTTTGTTTGCACTAAACAAAATCATTGTTATACTCATATTTATTATTTGTAAATCACAAAATACTGCCACACTGTCTATAATTATATAGTTCATATTGTACAATATTATGCATATATAGGTCTATTCTATTTCTAACCTTTTTATTATATTGTTTATTTTTTTACTATTTTTAGTGTTTATTGTAATATTACTGTCCTTTGGCTGCTGTGGCAAAGAAATGTCCCCATTTGCGGGACAAATAAATACATTCTGATTCTGACCAATAATGCTACAACTGTTGATATTCCAATATGTTGTATTAACATTTACATATTTAATGAGCTAAAGAGTGCTTGTGTATTGCTTAAATGTGTAGCTTTTCTGTTATTGAGTGTTGTAGAAACAACATTAGATTAAAAACTGCTCAGTAAGGGAAGCTTATCAAATGAGTATAAGCTGATAATGTCAGGATTACAATAATGAGATTTACGTGTAAGTATCTTGAGCTCCATTAGCTCTCACTGTATTAATAACTTGGCCATTGCTTACAGTAAAAAATCAAATTTACCAAGTGATGATTGTGGTGGACTGATGAACCATCCAATGTGAGCTTATAGCAATGACTCTTATGAGCTGTAAAATGAATGGAAGCTCCCTCTCTTACTATTACTGTCATTCATTATCAAATATGAAGTACAACCGCTTTCAAATCTATCTTATCATATCTTAATTATA
>OMLP01044103.1:34598-83283 GCA_900302685.1 Spondyliosoma cantharus
TATCTTAATTATACTTCTGCTCCTAATATAACTGTCAATGACAAGCGAGTTAGAAAATAACCAGTTTACACGTTCTTCTTCTTCTTCAAAAAAAAGTTTCTAATGTATATTTTTTGGATCTTTTTCAGTAGGTTTTTTCTTTGATTGTTTTGATGCAATTTCCAGTTTAGCTTTACTTGTTTTGTTTTTTTTAAGCATGAAGTTATTCATTAGTTATTTAATTAAATGCTAAGATTTTCTCAATTTTTTATTTTAAAAAGGTATAACGTTAAGTTAGTTTATAGTGATTTCAAGAATAAGTATGTAAACAAATTAAAAATATATATATATGAATGTTTCAATAAACTCTCCGGATAAGTAACGTTTGTAAAGCATGCTAGAAAAAGGGAATGACTAATAGCAATCTGAATTCAGACTTTTAGCTTGAAATCTTTCCAATCACAACTCAAATTAGTGTCATCATACACTGCATTGTGTAAAAAGTCTAAAATGCATTCTCTCCCCCTGCACATCAAGACAAACACTTTGAATTAATTTCATTTTATTCAGTTCCACAAGTAGAGGTCAGAATTTTTATTTCATTTTTACATTTTCTCCACATTTCCTTCCATTCGGTTCACAACAATGTTTTCATGTCAGTTCATACATCACAAATACACATTAAAACCTGTAGTATAATCTCATAGCATCAGGCATGAGCTGTTGAGGCTTGTAGATACTTGGACATAATCAGTGTCATGAATGTTTGTCCTTAATGTAACAGTAATAACGAGCAAACGTTCTAAGTACAGTATATACAGATTCCTCCATCAACAATAATTGTTGTTTCTTATCCCTAAATATTCCGTCTCCAAGAGTAAGAAATGTAAAAATAAAAAGGATAAAAGCCATTGACTGTCAGCTGCACAGATAATCATTATTGTGGTCACCAGAGTGAGATAATAAATACTTCTGTAAGCTATCAACCCTAAAAATCATCCAGTGGTATAGGCAGCTCCCCTGTAGCATGTTTTATATAATGCAAACGCAGCTTCTCTACTTCATCAAATCCCATATCACATTCACAACACTCCCATTCCCAATACCTATGCTCTCTATGCATTTGTTTCTTCTGCAACACACTCTTATTGAGCTCCTGTCCTGCTCGTTGCTCTACAGTTCTTGATTTCAACTCATCGGTTAGCTCAGGTCGAGCCGAGCCAGGCGGGTCTGAAGGCCTGAGGTGGTGCCCAGGCTCTCCGCAGTCCGACTCATCAGAGTCTGTATAATCCTCAAACTCAGCATCCTCATGTAGCTTTTGAGTTTGACTTTTCTCTATGCGTTCCTCCTCTCCCAGCATGTTTGTATCCATTTCTGTATTATCTTCAACACTAGTGAGGATATGTTTTTCCTTTTTAATAGCTCGCTTTCCACTGGATCCAACAGAAACTCTGTGATGCCTTTGCCGGTGTGCCATTAGATTTCCAGGAAAAGTAAAGCTCTTCCCACAGAGGTTGCACTGGTAAGGTTTTGTTCCAATGTGGGACTTGTAGTGGTTTATAAGCTGTATGGCCCTCTGGAAACTCTTGTGGCAGACATTACATATATGTGGCTTCTCATTGTGACTCTGCAGGTGTTTATCTAGTGATGCTTCATTGCTGAAGCCTCTGGCACAACTTAAACACCAAAATGGATTCCGTTTATGGAGCTCCAGGTGAACCTGCCATGACTGTGTAGAAGTGAAGTCTTTGTTACACTGATCACATCTGAAGGGATTAGATTTACCAGCTTTGGATTGGATCGATCTATGCAGCTTGTGAACTCTCATGTGACCTCGCAGCCGTGCTGACCGGATAAACTTCATTTCGCAGTGTGGGCACTCATATTTATGCAGGTTCTGCTCACCCTGACTTTTTGTTGTGGGTGAGTGTTTTACATGCGTCAACTGGTGTTTTTCGAATGAAACCATGTATGTATAAACCTTCCCGCAGACTGAGCAAGCATAGCCCCCTGGAAGTTTCTTCCCTGAGCCAACTCTAACATCTTGCACAGAGCCTGAGGGAGTTGTTTGCAATGAACTGCTCTCATCACAGCCGTCTTCTGCGTCACCACCTGTGTCTTCATCTACATCGTCTCCACCCCCAGAGTCCAGCTCCACTTCAGGATTCCTGTTATCTTCCATTTGTGCTTCTCCCTCCTCTTCCTCCTCCTCCTCCTCCTCCTCCTCTTCCAAGGCATGTTGGTGCAGGTGAGTCTTAAAGACTTCAAGGTTTGTAAATTTCAGACCACAATCCTCGCACGCATGACTGGACTCATTGACTAAAAAAGAAGAAAAAAGGAAAAGTTTAGATTTTTTATGATTAAAAATATTAACAATTTAACAAGTTATTGTTAGTATACAAAAATAAACTAGCAGATAGCTTCTGATTTTAAAAATGAATCTATGATGCTCCAGCTGAAAGTTTGCTGTTAACAAAAAAAGCCTGGTCATTACCGATAATGCAACAAATGTTTAATTGCAGCAGGTGAAACTTACAAGACTGAGTCGTGGCTCTTCTCTTCGTTCACAGATGGAGGACAATTACAAGTGTGTCAAGTCTTAGCACTCTTCATTAAATTATTTAAATCCCTGAGAATTGCAGACCAAAAAATTTCTTTAGTCTGTTTCATGTCTGCGAAGCAAGTAAATTATCTTTGGAACCTGGAGTGTAGCTCCATCCAATACGGCCACTGCAACAGCTCTGTGGGTTGGACTTGATCGAAAGCACAATGCTTGAATATATATTTTAAATTAAGAAAAAGTGTCTTAAAGTAATAACCAAAATAAACATTTTTAATCTTAAAGGCAGGGAAAAGATTACTTTTGTGATGAGAACACAATAGTAGGTAGAAAAATAAATAATTGATGATTGATTGATAAATGATTTAAATCTTGTTACAATAATTTAGCAATTTTATTCTATAATTTATTATTTCACCGTTCAGACAGAAAAATGTAATCTAATAATTAATTGGCAAATCAATTATGCATTTAATACATTGGTTAACTTCAAATTTGATTAAATGTAACATAATATAAAATCTAAAAGAAAAAAGATTTCAATCTAAAAATGATCAGATGAGAGCCAAAGAGGAAACAGAACCAGAGTGATGAAACACACAGATCAACGAAACTGACACTGAATTGATGACAAGACTCAGTAATTCACGCAAAAGTTGATCAATTTATTTTTAACGCTTTAGAGAAGCTTTTCTTCATCGTTACAGAAACAGCAAGTTAAACAAGTAGTCAAAAGTTTTATTGGTCATCTAGAGGAAAGAAAAAAAAAAAGATTTTCATAAATTAATCTAGAAAGTAACACCTCTTGTAAAAAACAAATACTTCTTCCCACTGCATAAGTGGTACAGTAAACTAACAACTATCTTACATAAACATAAAACCTACTTTCGCTAAAGTAGTAAATATAATCATTTAACAGCATAGAAATGCTGAAAAGGAAAGAACATTGGCGCTTATACATCAATTAATGGAGTGAATTGTATGTAAAATACAATGATTTGATAGTGAAAATTGTTTTATGGGTTAGGGTTATTAGCTGGTTGTAAAAGTTAACAGCAGGACTTCAAATAAACAGTGTACATTCATAAATTTGATATAGCTTTTCTGCAAATAGGACCTTGTTGAGTCCAAGCAAAATTGAATGACCAGCAAAATTGTATAGTACTTCTTGTGCAGAACTATTTTGATATCCTCTCAAACTCTCCAATGGTGTCAGCAGCACTTCTCATTTTTCAGTGAATGTTTAAATGCATGACGACAAACATGTACATGCATAAATGTTGCTGAGCTTTTTTTCATATATCCAGATATATATTTCAGCTTGCGAGCACCAAAGAGATCAAGAAGACTCAATTGACAAGTCTATTCAAAATGAGAACAAAGCAAAAGCATACATTTGTGACATCTTAAGGGTTTTTTCTTTGTCATTTCTACATATTAATCCAGTGTAAAGGAAAGCCTGAGAATAGGAACATAACAAAGGAAAGACATATATAAAGGATCTCAAATAATATAGAACCAAATAGGGAAAGCATGTTTACATTTAGCCTAAACAAAAGTCTAACAAGCAAAACAAAATCTACAATCTACAGTGTCATTTTTAATCCTTCTCAGGTTGTTTAGTATAATACACTCCACTGGCATGTTTCATATACTGTACTGCTGGTGCAAATTAGTTTCTTCTTGACAAAAAGTAGTTCCACATTCAAGGCATGTAAGGCCATTGGTATCTCCTGACGAGACAGCAGCAGGGGCATCACTCTGCATTTCTGAAGTCACCGATACATTCCTGGTGATGATCGATGAGGTCCTGTATTTCACTGAAGGTCCGAGGGCAAATAGAGCAATGATACGAGTCATTGTTACAGTGCTGAGTTTCATGTTTTTGTAATGCAGATGGTGAAAGAAAGGCTTTGCCACAATGTTGGCACTTATGGCTACTTTGTGACTGGATGTCTGGGTTGAGCATGGGTTCATTCATGGAGGATGGAAAGGTCTTCCCTCTGCTGTCGGCAGAGGCGACATTGGGTTTTAGAGGTTTTGAGGTCATAGGAGCACTGAGCCTGTAGCGAAGTTCAGTGGGAAGACGACATCGGACTTCGTCGTGCCAGGCCAGGTGCTGCTGCAGCTGATTCTCGGTCCAAAAGCCGTGGCAGCACAGGGCGCAACAATAAGGCCGGCTCTTTGCCTTGGTCTTGTGGGTTCCTAACTGTTCCTCTGTTTGGAAAGCTTTCCCACAGTTATCACACTTGAAGAGGCATTTAGCTGTATGTTCCGACAGACGGCTAAGAGGCGGGGAAATGTCAGCCATGGTTTCAGGAGTTTGGGGCTCCTGTTTGGACTTTATTAATCCCGGGCATACTTTCTTATGGTCAATGAGGGCACCTGCAAAACTGAACTGCATCCCGCAGTCAAGGCATGTGACAGATTTCACAGGCTGGGGGTCTGATCTGATTTTCTTCTTTCCTCTGCCATCAGGGATATTTTTCACCATCACTGCAGCACCGAGTACAGCTGGTGTATCTGTGGTCTTTTTTACTTCACTGCTTGAGGCAACTGACTCCTTTTTATCACCCAAAGGCAGCAGATTTTTGCCTTTAGTCCTCTTGGAGTGGGCCTGCCATTTGTGGGCACGCAGACCTCTTGCTTTGGCAAAGGTCATAGAGCAGAGGGGACACTGGTGAGCTTTTAGCTTCAGTGTCTTTGAAACAAACTCTCTCTTACTGAAGTTGACTTCAACTTGTTGTGCGACTAGATCAACCGAGGTGAGCCCATCTCCTTGATGATCTGCAGCTTCCAAAGTACCACTGTGCTCATTTTCATAGTGAGCAGCCAGAAGTGAACCTTGCACAAATGTTTTGTGACACAGAGGACATGAAAACTCTGAAATATGTGAACTCTGTGTGCTGTTGCTCTCCACATTTTTGTTTGAATCTGGCTCAGTTTTGGTTTGGCACTGAGGATTAAAAGTCTGGTGACGCTGTAGAACACAAAGGTTAAAAAACTGTTTGCCACATTTGTGACACTGAAAAGGCCCGCCCTCTGTCTTGTGGCTAACAGACAGCGAATCATCATCTTTGAGCAAGGAGCGTGAAAACTTCTTTTCTTTGTGCCATCTTTTATGGGAGCCGAGAGCTGAGTTGGAGATGAAGCGCCTCCCACAATCTGAGCAGTGAAACAGTCCTTTAGTTGACTCTTCCTGTTTGGGTTTCTTAAGCATTACAGACATGGACAATTTTGCTTTTGTTACAGATTTGGGACCCTCAGCATGAATTCTTTTATGAAAATTCAAAGCTCCAACCACTGAAAAGCTTCTGTCACACTTTTTGCATTTGTATTTCAAATCAGTTCTACTCTGATTTTCTAAATTGTCGACACTTATTGGATTTTCCATCTTTAGCTCCAAGCTGTCTGTTTCATTTACTTCAGCCTTGACCATTATTTCCTCAGAGTTTTCTTGTGTACTGACATCCATACTACCCTCATGTGATTTCAGAGTATCAGAATTTTCAGACGGTTCTGTCTTAAAATCAACTGCTTGATGGTCTTTTTTGCGGCATAGTTTTTGATGAGCCCTCAAAGAGGCCTTGCTGTTGAAATGTGCGAGGCATGTTGCACATTGGAGATCCTCCAGCTTGACAGAAGACCTTGTTGATGATGTTGAGTGCCCAGTCTCATACCCATGGCTTTTCATGTGAAACTGAAGTGCTTTGGCCCGCGAAAACAGCTTGCCGCAGTCGGGGCAGCTGTACGTGTTCTTTTTCAACTGCTCAACCTGATGCTGAAAAGACTTAACGGGCGGTGGGAGCAACTGGTCACTATGCACGACCTGGTGTCTGAGGAGACTGGAAAAAAGACGGAACGACCTGTTGCACAGTTCACATTTATGATTTCCATTTTCATGTTTTCGTTTATGCATTGCCATAATGCCCTTGTGTCTGAACTTTCTACCACACACTGGACATGCAACCTTAATACTGGAGCGAGGATGTCCATTGACAGATCCTGTGACCCCTTTTCTTAGCATCAAATCTGCACATTGAGTCTGACTTTGCTTGTGGTGGGAGTAAGCTCCTAGAGACCAGAAACCCTTCCCACACTTTTCACAATGATAAATCTTTGGGCCTAGAAGGGTTTTCTTTGGATTGTATTCTTTCTTAGCGCTATTCTCTTTCTTTTGCGCAGAGCAGCTTTTTATATGGTTAAACAAGGTAGCTGCATGCGAATAAGACATCATGCAATCTGGGCACTGGAACTGCTTTTTTTTGGGATGATGCAACTGATGACAGACTAAAGCAGACAAACGTGAGAAGGATTTACCACACTCATTACACGTCAAAATTTTCTTCTCTAATCCATCTGCCTCGTTAACCACATCATCGCTTGTGTTTTCGCTCTTGTGTTGCTCGTGTGCTGCATTAGTATTGGCTTCGTGGTCAAGTGTGTCGCATGTGTAAACTGCCTCTGACTGACCTTGAATCTGTTGTCTCCTCTTATGAATGCCATGCCACATTCTGTGAACACGCAGTGATGAAGCACTAGAAAACCAACGGTAACACTCAGGACATTCAAATCTGTCCTCTGTCGTATTCTCGGCTTCCCTCGCTAACGGTGCACACTGCACGTCAGCTACCTCAAAGTCAATTTGTACAATTTTTAAATCCATCTCTGGTTTTGAAATAGTACCAGTGCCACCAGGGGAAAGTCCAGTGTCATTGTCATCTCTTACTTCCTGATCTGATTCACAGAGCAGCTCAAGATCAGGATTCAAGTCTTGGACGGGCTCATCCTCAGATTCACTTGCACTGATCACCTGTACATTAAAGTCCCCAGGTTCATAACTCTCCATGTCGTCATCAGTGTCATTTACATGCGAGGCTTCTTCAACCATGATGGGAGGAAGAAGATTTACAGATTCCACTTGAATCTGCTCCGTCTCTTTTGTTTTGCTTAATGAAGGTTCCTGTTGAGGCAGCAGAGAGGTGCGCATTTGGGCTTCCTTCTCTGTTTCTTTGAAAACATCTGTATGGTGAAGCTGATGGGACTGGAGTGCTGAAGCCCTGGAAAACTTGAGCCCACAATCCTTGCATTCAAATGCCTTCTTCTGTAGCTGACACACTTGATGAAGAAACGACTTTGCTGGGGTCTCATCACTGTGCACCAAGCGCTGATGCCTGTAGTAAAATGTTAGAGTCATAAATACTTTTCCACATTCCTCACATGGGAACCTTTTTGCTGAATCCTTTGCTTGATTAGCATGCCATCGCTGATGGTTGAAGAGGGCGATATGGCCAGTGAAAGCCTTGTTACATTCACTACAGTAAAAATCACCGGAGCTTTTCTTTGGTTTTTCAGTTACTTCTGCTGGAGTGCACTGACTGTTGCGGCTAAATCGTTGATGTGTTTTAAGGCGCATCATAGCACTAAAAGCTTTACCACATGAGCACTTAAAAAGTTTCTCAGGATTATTATCTGTTTGGTTTTCACTGGGCTTGGCTTCAACTATTGGCTCTTCAGTGTGACATGCACTTCCTGAACCCCTGTTTCGTGATTTAACTAGTTTTCCCTCATGACAACGACGGTGTGCATCTAGAGCTGAAGCGCGAGAATAATTCCGCCCACAAGCCTCACACTGAAATGACTTCTTTTTCAAATGTTCAAGGTCATGAAATACTGATTTGGAAGCTTGTCTGTGTGAGCGCTGGTGGTTGAGAAAGTGTCCAATTACACCGTAACATTTCCCACAGTCTGGACATTCATAGGTGTGCTGCTTTGTTGTCCCAGGATTAGCCGACTCCCTTCGGGAGGACTGCCCATGGTTTTTCTCCATGTGCAAGTGGAACTCACTTTGTTCAACAAATGAGAGTGAACATAGAGTACAGAAATGTGCTGTTTCACTGTCCATTTCTGCATCCTTTAAACCATCCATCTGGTCATCTAAAAACACCCTTTCTTGTGGGTGCTGATGGCGATGCTCCATGTAGGCAGCCTCCTCTCTGAAGGCTTCTCCACAATCTTGACAGCAGAAAACCCCAACCCCTAGAAATAGAAAGGGGAAAATAGGAGGTCAAAGCCACTCCAGTTTCCAGAGAAAGAAAGTCAGAAAAAGAAAAAAAAAAAATCACAAAAACACAGGTGCACATCATGTCTTTATTTCAAAAGTCAATCAAGTTTACAGTACAACTACACACATTTTGATCTGGAAATACAACATTGGCCATAAAGAAGGCTGGAAAAGTGCATAAGCTGAATGACCTCTGTCAGGTTCAATCCTCCATTGACGAGATACGATAGGATTGCTGCAGAAACGTTACCAATAGGCTGTGGTATTGCACAATGGGGTTGTGAAAAAAAAACATTGATTTTCTTCACCGTACTATCGCAATCAAATTTAATGGAATATTCCATTTGTAATTTAAAAAGATACATAATTACATCAAATATTAATGACAACAAAAGGTTGGATTATTATATCCAAACTGATTCCATTTTAAATATATAAAATTACTTCAAGTTTCTTTTATTAATCTGTAAATCTGTTTCTTTTAATAACTCAAACATTTAGTTTAGGCAACCACTGGTATGCATGCCCATTAAAGCTGGTTTTTTTTGCCAGGTGACGACCAGCATACAGTAAGGTTGGACCTCAAGTCTGGTGTCACACACACTAGTAGAGAAGGAAACAACAAGATTCACGATATTCTGATGCTGCCCTCATGTGGCGTGTGGCAGTCATGTTTTTGACACTGAAAGGTAAGTCAATAATATGCTTGGAGTGCAAGCAGTTAAAATAGTTTTCTGTGCCTGGTGACAGAAATAGATGCCAATAACCTTGAGTACTCATTTCAACAAGATGACTGCTTTTTTTTTTGCACTGCTATGCCAGAGAAAAAACAAACATTACTCCCTCCCCTGCGTTCATCATTTAGGTCAGTGTACTTGACAACTAGTTGTTGTCCAAGGTTGAGTCAAAAGTGAAGATGCTGTACATGTGAGGCAAATATGCTCTACTACTGAGTGTTAATCCACACAAATGTTACTAAATGTATAATAAAACTTCTGTATTCTTTGCATTACACTTAACTTAGCTCTGTTTTAGAGAGTATGTTTTTTTGTGACTCAAGTTTTTCTAAATCACAAATTGCAATAAAAACAATAAATTAATTTTGTTAATTCTTATTGTTGAGATTGTCAATCGAGATCATCGTGAATAGTCTGTCACTGTGGCTTAAGGCATGTCTTGTACATTGTATCCCCCACAAAAAAAAGCTAAATCTGATGTGTGTTACTAATATTAGATTATTTGATTGTATTACACTAAAAGAAAGAAGCGGATGAAGTGATGAAGTTTCCTCGCTAAATGTAATGATAAAGGGATTCCAATATGTTTTAGTGCGTTTTAAGAATATTTAGTTGGTTATCTGGATAACATTGGAAAATCGTTGCATGAAATTTTATTCTGTGTGATGTACATTTTTATCTCTGTTCTAAAGCGTAAGACTGTGCTTTAGCTCACTAAATGTATTGTGGCTCATAAAATTCTTGCAAATGCAGGGCAGCTTTTCATTCCTCTAGTTTTTCAGCGTGGCCTGGCCTCATAATAAAAATCGTTCAACAAGACATCAGAAGTAAAAACCTCTTCTAAACCACTATTTTGGGTATACTGCTCACAATGGATTTCTTGTATCTCTCTTAAATACAGTCATGTTTGATCGAACCCCTATTTATATGTACTATTAATACTTTTTAGCCTATTTCCATACGGTTGAGAGTCAGCCTCGTGTAGGGCTGTTGTTACTTTTGTTCAATGACCACCACTGTGCAAAAAACATAAACATGAAATAGCTAAAAGACCAGGCATGGACATACAACAGTTCAAACTGAAAGCGTTGTTTGATGTTATTGCCGTTATTTCATGTCCCTACACTGAAGTTGGTGTAAGAGGTCACCGGCGTTAATCCTCAACATATAGCTGATGCATTGTTAGTTTTGCAAACGTTTAAATGACAGCTACTGGATACTCACCATCAGCGGTGTCCTCAGCCGATGAACCGACGCTGTTTTCAGATGCTCCATCCTCATCGTGGGGTCTCTTTTCAGCTCCGTCCTCTCCGATCGCCGCGGAAGCAGCAGCTTCGTCCATCTTGGCGTGGTTCTGTTTGGCACTGCTAGCTTACAGTAGCTAGCGCTCGTTAGCGTAACAGCGCCAGAGCTGTTTTAAAAATGTCTTTTCTTTACCGGAGTCGCTCAGCGCAGTGCCGGGTGAGAACGACTGAAAAAACAGAGTATGCTAATCTAGTCCGTTACCACGTAAAAAAGCGGCATTTTTGCAATGTTTTTAGCAATCCGAGTGATGATGAGCAGCAAAGCTAGCTCCCTCTCACACACATACACACACCTGCGACGTGCGCGCGGCGGTGCGTTCATCGGCGGAAGTGATTCTTCTTCGTCTGTTGTGTTTCCTTCAGGCAACACGCATGATGAGGAGCAATCAGACTGCAGCAGTGTAAACATTAAAAGTATTATTGTCAACACGATAAGCAGGTTTTAACTTTAATGTATATATGAATTTATTACATGTATATACGTGAGGAAATAATATTTCTATACAGATAATGCTGCTTTTTAACTGAACTTTATCTGTATTTTACTTAGTTCTTTATGTTTTAATGTATCTCTATCGTTTTTTATTTTTTAAACAAAAAAGGTGCTATGTAATTATTAATACTCCTTCGTAGTCCTTGTCAAACATTTTGGGAATGAACTTTATTGAACATGTTGTATAGGTTGTATCGTTTTTAATTATTTTTTTTTTTCGACCTTGTTCATTAGAAAGCTATTGATTTTACTGTTTGATTTCTTTTGTTTTCACATGTCCAAAATAGGTTTAAGGTTAATTAAATCAAAGTTGACCAATTTGAACCTATTAATATCATAAACCAGTGTTATCTGGCCCCACACCAACACTGAGCAGTTATGAGTTATGTTAACTGCTACTAGTTGTGGGAAACTTGGGTTGGTTGGTACAGAAATAAAATACAGAAACGAATTTAACATTGACATTTAATCTGTTGCTAATAGTGAGAACCATTTAGATTTTCACTAGTATGATGTACACCGAGATGATACAGCAGTGATGGAATTTAACCAAGTACATTAACTCTGTGCAATTTTGCGGTACTTTTCTGCTATTTTAAACTTACACCCTACATTTTGAAGACAAATTGTGAACTGTTTACTCCACTACATTCATTCTATAACTCCAGTTACTAGTTATTTTGCAGATTATACACTGCTAAGCTATGGTAGAACATTTAATAATAATTTCTTCTTTTTTTTTCAACAATCAGATAAAATCAACGGATAATCTGAAAAATGCTGAATATCAGATCTATTAATCAGCTAGGTCGATTATCTGTCAACCCATAGAATACAGTACACTCACATGTAAATTTAAGTATAATTTTGTTTTTCTTGTACTTTTGTCACTTAAGTACATTTAAAATCAGATACCGAAATACTTGTAAGATAAGTCGAAGGCAACATTCACACCACTTGGCTTATCACATTTGTGGTGCTGGGAATCAAATCCCCCCCAAAATCAATTTCCTATAACAAAGAGTAATTCACACATATCACCTCTTGAGAAACGTCTTTGTGATCGAAACATTGACTCTATTTTTAAAAAATCAATGCAGAGGTGATAAGTATGTGCAGGAATTACTCTTTTCCACTGGAATCTGACATTCACATTAACCATATTATTATTATTATTATTATTATAACACCATATATTTACTTTTACTCAAGTGGGACTTTTGAGTATTTTTTACACTATACAACGATATAGCACATTATATTGAGTGGTCTAAAAATTGCTCAAGTAGGATTTTAAATGGAGGATTTCAGTACCAATTTACCAGATTAATTAAAGTGCCTCTAAGCAGACCATTTGTGTTCTTCCCCCAGGCAGAATTTCAGAGAAAATGCTGAATTATTAATCATATTTCTGCCGTCATCTATCCTGATGCATACTTGCTTTTAGTTTTCCAGACAAATTCCAAACCCTTACTAAGATAGACCTCACAAGTACAGTGCGAGACATCATTATAATCAAAGGCAAAGTTTATTTAATCCAATATGTAGACATCATGGGAAATTTCTATTTCTTTCCATGCTAAAACAGTGGATAGAGGTAGAAGGGCACATGTGTTTTTGAATCTTAAGACAATGAATGTTAAAGACAAACAGGGACGTTTTTTGTTGTTTGTTTTGTTGGGTTTTTTTTCATACAAATGGACTGTGTGTATATTTTACAGCAGTAATGAAGGTTTTCAGTCACTTACAGTACTGGGCCACCAAAGCTACTTAAATGCCCATTATCTTAACGGAGGAGATGAAATTCTTTACTTAGCTAAATCTACAGTTATGGAATGAAATCATTCAGTATTCACAAAAAATACATTGAATTGTACTCAAGAGTGGACATAATTTCATAAATACGGGTACATTCCAATCTGAAATAGTTATTCTGGTACAATATGCACGTCACGCGGCACACATTGGCTTACAGTTGGTGCTAATTAGTGCCACCCAGAATCAGTTTAAAACCATATTATTAAGCATATCAGTCATGACACTTGACTGGACTGCTTGGAGCATCATTCCCAGTTAAATTTATTACTATTTGTAATAATAAATTTATTACTATTTGTAATAAATTTACTATTTGATGGCAGTGTCATCAATAATTGTGTAATGACACTACTTTCACTCTTCTCAATAATTACGCAAGAGTTAAATTTACAGAAAACTCTCACTATGAAATGACCTTTACATGTAACTGTCACATTTTGTTTACAAATACTTTTGTTTTGACAAAACTGTTATGACGTGGACTCATGACATATTCGGACCGAGTTGATGGCCCTGTGAATACAAATGCTTCCTAACGGGGTTTAAAATGTGTGTAGTCACATGTATGCTCTGACACATGTAACCTGTCAGAGCATACAATGGAAACAACAACCCGCCCCTCCTCTCAAAAGCAAAATCTTACATGTCTTTACAGTATCTTAGGAAGAGTTGCTCTGTGTTTTGGGAGTGAGGTCACATTGTTGAGTCTACCTTAAGCACAAACTAGGCCTAGAATACCAAGACAGCAGACATGCAGACTGTACTCATAAAAGGCACACAGTATACTGTACATGGAGAAACACAGTTCAAATGGTTCAGGACATATGAACAGAACTATAAAAGTACTAATATTATCTAAATCTAAAGGTAATTGGCAATAAATGAAATGTAGGCCACAGAACCTCATTAATCTGCACTCCTCAGAAGTTGTTTTAACAAGTTAAGTATTTGGATAACTTAAATGCATTTAAAAAGACAACGAAAGTTATTTAATGGCACATCTATACACCCATTGTAACAGTCTCTTGGAGCTGAAAGATTTGAAATGTGCATACTAAATCAAGTTTCACTTGTATCTTTTTATTTATAATGCCCATCCACTCAGCTGTCAAACTGCACACCTGAGGGTCAAATAAATGAGGTTCCACTGGAAGAAAAAATTATAACAAATATAACTAAGTCTTGTCGCTAGTGTAGAAATCTCAAATCTCTCCTTGTGCATGTTGCAAGTAATGCATTTGTAGATCCAGCTCCCGAGGAAGAGAGCACCCGCATATCATGCACTGGAGAAGTCGTTCTGGAGCAAAAGGCAAACGGGGTCCAAGTTTGTGAGGTTCTGTCCGTGGGGCAAGCTGAGGTAGGGGCAGGGTCTGTGGCATGTGTGGCCTCTCGCTCATGATTGCCTGTGGTGTGAAAAAAATATTTGGGTGTGGAGGTCTTGACAGTGCACCAACTGCGACAGAGTGAAGAGGGTGAGGGCCTGGCAAAGCAAGAGGAGGGAGCGGAGCAAGTGGAGGTGAGAAAAAAGGAGAAGGCTGATTTATGATTATTTGAGTGCCTGTTACCATTGGTTGTTGCTGCAGCTCCTGTCCATTCCCTGGTTTGAGTTGCCCAGTGAGCAGCGTTTGATGACCCACGGTATTTTGGAAGCCCCATACTGGCGTACCCATCCCCTGGCCAAAACGATGTGGCTCGTATTGAATGGAGATGGGAACCTTCTGTGTTGCTGTCTGACTGGCCCAGCCAGATGATAACTGCTTCTGCTGCAGCTGAAAATCTTGATTATTTACTAATTTCTCAGGAGAGTTCATAGTCTTTGGGATCCCTGTTGGTGTCTGTATGTCCCACAAAGTGCTACCTACCCCGAGAGAAACAGGAGTTGAAATTGGCATAGCACTGCTTTGGTCTATTTGAGCCGAGGTGGACGCACCTGCTAAGCCTGAAACCCACTGCTTTTGCAGATCACAGCCGTTCCATGGCTTCTCTGGCTGGTTAACAGTCGACGGTATAACTTGAGGATTACTCATGTCCCACACTCTAGTGTCCTCTTTCTTAGAGGGTGTGGATGGCTCCTTTTGTGTTGACACTGGGACACCTGGCCATCTTGGCATCTGTAGCTCCTGACCGAGCTTATTAGGAGAGCCCCTTGAATTCGCTGGTAGAGCAGGTCTGATACTCCACAGAGCTGCTCCATCTCCATAGGATGGAATACAGAAATCATGCAGGGAGCTTGTGGAAGCTAGCACGGTGGATGTGGGTGCACTACTCCAAGTGACAGGCTTGAGCTGCCTGAGCTGCTCCATCTCGCTCACTGACGATGGGCTGGACTTTTTTGGCACAGCTGCCAGGTGGGAGTTGACACTCTCTTTCATGTGTGATGAATCTGAATTCTGAGCAGATGTGGAACCTGACTGAGTTATCGAAGGGCTGTCTGCCCAGCTTGGACTTCTCAGATGGTGCTGCTGTAGGCCCGGCTGTGGTGGGCTGTCAAAAAGTGTCTGCTGTGGCCCTACATGTTGCTGCTGTGATGATGGGACAGGCATTACCTCTCCACCGTCCACCTTCCACTGCACTGGTTGGGGGTGTAGCTCAGACAGCCACGGGTCTTTCTGCTGTCTGCCTTGTAAATCCATGCGGGATGAGAGCATGGAAGACTGTGACTGGACTGCCCTTCTGTGTAACTCAGCATCTCTCAGTGCAGAAATTGGATACGGTGACTGCTGAGAGCTAACCATCCCTGAGCTTCCTAACAGTCTCGAAAAGCCCCACATAGGCCTTCCCCCTCTCCTCCCCCGACTACCCCTGCCTCTCATCCTAGCACCCATCGGGAAAGAATTATAGTGGCTGAAACTCTGACGCTTGCGAGCGTGGATCTTCTGGTGCACTAGCAGGCTGCTAAACCAGGAAAAGGTTTTGTCACACTCATCGCAGCGATGAGGCCTCTCTCCTGTGTGTGTGTTCATGTGATCACGGAGCAGATACGCTAAACCAAAGCTTTTATCACACAGGTCACACTTATGAGGCTTGTCGCCATTGTGTGATAACATATGGTGCTGCAGTTGGGTTTCATCGCTGTAGCCTTTACGGCAGCTGGTGCAGCGAAACGGTTTTTCCTGATGCAGCTTTTGATGCGTTCTCATGTTCTGCAGGAAGGCAAAGTCCTTCCCACAGTCTGGGCATTTGTATGGCTTCTTGCCTGTATGTATGATGAGATGCTGTTGTAAGTAGCTACTGAATCTAAAGCCCTTGCCACACACTTTGCACTGGTAAGGCTTGTCCTTGGAATGTATGCGCATATGCAGCTCTAACACTGAGCGGTGGCGGAAAGTTTTTCCACACTCAGAACACTTGTATGACTTCACACTCAAACTATCAATTCTACATTTCCCCTGCACATTATCACTGGTTAACGAAGTGAACTGTGTTTTGGGTGGCGGTGGCGCTGCCACCTTTTCTGGATATTGTGCTACAGACTTGTGGACACTCAACAGATGTACATTTAAACTGGATTCCTCGCGATAAACACATGGGCAGTGAGGACAGGAGTGTCCTTTCTCCCAGTACTTGTTAATCTCACTGGGGGGTTTGGCTGTCTTGTCGTGTATCTCATACTCAGCCTCATGAATAAGCATGTGGGCTCTCAGGTTAGCTGGTGCCCAGTATGTCTGGGGACAAAGTGGACATTTGAATGTGCGTTTTGGATCCTCGCTCTGTTGTGTGTTCTCTTTTCCTGGCTCCTTCACTTCCTCCTGTGCGGCCTGGGGGGCTTGCTTGCTGAGCTGCTCAGCTGACGAGTTGGTTTCACGCAGTCTGTGCTGGCGGCAGTGTGCCTTCATGTTCTGAGCAAAGGCAAATGTTTTACCGCATTCAGGGCAGCGGAAGGGCTTTTGACCGGTGTGCAGATACTGATGCTGATGGAGGAGGCTGCTATACTTGAAGGTCTTGCCACAGATGTTGCACAGGTGAGAGCGTGTGCTGTCCGTGTGCTTGCGGCGGTGGTCTTCCATGACGGAGTAGTGTTTGAAAACCATGCCGCACTCGGGGCATTTGTAGGGTTTCAGGGCGGTGTGACATCGCTGGTGGAAGTGTAGAGCCATGGTGTTTGGGAAAGTCTGACTGCATTCTTGGCATGTGAAGCTGCTCTCCTGGGAGTGGTGCATCATGTGCTTAGTGACAGACACCTTAAACTGGAACTCTTGTCGGCACAGGGGGCAGTGGTAAGGCTTATCTGCTGTGTTGGAGCAGTTGTGATCCCTCAGCTTATCCACTGTGGAGAAGATCGTCTCACATTCTGCACATTGAAAACGGCCGTCCTCCGGCGTTTCAATCTCCCTCTTTGGAGTAAGGAGTTGCTCCTCCTTCTCTTTATGTTCATTCCTGTGTTTAATGAGGCTGCTGCGGTGCTGAAAAGTAAGGCCGCATTCTTTACAGGTGAGGGGCGTGAGCTCATCCTCGTGTGCGTGAAAGTGCCGGTGAAGGTTGAACGTCTCGCGGCGGTTGAAGGTCTTCCCGCACTCCTTGCACACCAGACGGCACTTTTTTGGCTTCACTGTCAAATCAGCATCCTGCTCTTTGACCTCATCCTCTTCGACCACGTCCTCTACCCCGGCGACTTCGCCCAGCAGCTCCTCAGCCTGCTCCCTCTCTGTGCTCTTCTTCTCTGAACGTGAGTTTTCCTCCTCATGAGTGTCCTCTGCTGCAGCTGTGATGTTATCAACAGCCTGCTGCACCTTTTCAGCACTCTTTGTAGCATCACTGTCGTCTGGAAGAGAAAAGCAGATCATAATAACAACTTAACAAACAAAACAAAAATCAACAATAAACAAACAAACATCTCTAGCAGAATGCAGGTCACACAGGTGCTCACTTTAAGTGCAGACCACAGTCTACAGTGCAGGATGCTAGCTTGAATTTGTTATGGTAATCAACGTTAGCAGAGTTTACTGTGTGTACTGAACCGGTAGTGAGAGCTACAGCTCAGGTTAGCCCATAGGCTAAAGCTAACTGTAAAATACATTAAAAACGTTAGCATACCACACTTGTCATTTTCCTGCTTGTGTGTTTTCGCCTCTTCGTCGTCGTCTTCAGTTTCGGACCAGTCGAACGCCCGCTGGTCGTTCCCAGGAGCCTCGGCCATTTTTTCAGCCGATGTTAGGTCGTCCGGTGAATTGCATGTCGTTTTGTCGGTTCCAGCACCGGACTCGACACTAACCTCGGAATGGCTGGCAATACAACCGCCGTCGTTGCCAGCATCGGCTCTCCGCTCACAGTCGGGGCTCTCCACGGTTTTATTGGGTGTTGTTTCATCTTTCTGATTTACGCTGCATCCCGACTCCTCCGCCTCTTTCTTCTCCCCAGATGTGTCCACCTCCTCCGCTGGGGATTTCTGTCGTTTCGGAGACTCCGATGGGTCTACGGCGGCCATGTTTCCCCCATGCACCCCCTTGTCCAGAACACACAAGGATCATGCTAGCCAGCACCGAGCAAGGAATGATATATCCGGTGGAAACTTTCAAAATAAAACCCGCTTCACTGACAACTGACTGTACTTCATACTCTCAGAAAACATAATCGGAAGCCTTAAATTAATAATTCCTTATCTGCTACCACTCGTGCGGTTTTGCGCACACTCTCTTCACAACTTAATTAACTGAACACAAATAAACTTTTCAACAGATCCATTAATATTACATTAACTCGTTGTTTGCCCTGTGACAAATCCACAAGTGATCAGCTGGATGTATTTGCAGTCCATGTCTGACTTTTATTAAAGTTTAGTTACATTTCATCGGAACAGTAGCTATCTACAAAATATAAGTTGTGCAAAACTACGTAGATGATGGCCATATGCTGTTTCTTTGCAACTATCTACAAACACATCCATCATACTGCATGCACGATTAGAATAAATAGCCCCTACATACTCATGTATGCTTTAAAGTTCCACCAGAAACATACAGGTTAAAGTCTGACGCCTACTGTGATGTAAAATATCCTGTCAATTCTTTAAAATTTAACATTTTTGTCTCAACACACACTAAACAGAACAACTTTATTGTCCAACAGAAGCTGGAAAAGTATGTACCATGAAACTGTTAAAAAGCACTAGCATACATTCGCATGTAATTACTATAGCTGTAAAACTACAATATATGGTAACAACTGCAGATTACAAGTACTTTATGACAATGTAGTTAGTGTATCAGGAGAGTTGAGACAGAGCTGAACTAGTAAGAGCATCATTAGCAGCTCTGCTGCAAAGCATGTACAGTGACATGCATATTAATCATCAGCACCTACAGTATGTTGTTGTCCTGGTATTAAAAGTCTCATGAGAGAAGTTGTCACTCCAAGGAGCAGGTGTTTTTCAAGTCTTTTAGCACAACAGTATGAATGTATGTCTGAGGAACCAAGCTTATGTTAAGGCCACCCTATTATCTCATGTGTCTGATTTTCACATCCACGTCAGTCCTCTCTGAAGAGAAACTTAAGTGTGAGGCTGTTTACTGATTTGGAGTGGGGAATAAAACTCCAAATGACGCAGTTTATTTTTACAGAAACACTGTCAATAGAAAAAGAGCATAATTTCTTGTCACATTTTGAAACATCAAATATGCACGATGTGCACTTGGAGTTTCTAAGTGCTTTCTCCTCAGCGCCGTCTTCTGCGCCTGTGATCGACAGCTCTTCCTCGCCGTGGCTTCTGCACAGTTCCATTTGTGTCTGTGGGTGGATCAGAGGAAAAAGTGCCGTGTACGTCAGGGGACGATGGTGCAGGTACCACCGCAACAGCTGACTGATTATTTAACTGCTGGGTGACCGGTGGCTGCTGCTGTATTTGTGTTTGCTGCTGTTGTACCGCGTGTGGCTGCTGCTGATGGTGGAGTTGTGTTTGCAGTGGTGCTTCGATCCTCTGCTGTTGCTGTTGTTGCTGCGGTTCTATATGTTGTAGCTGCTGCTGCTGCTGCTGCTGAGCTGGCTGTGGCTGTAAGTGCTGTTGAGATGTTTGTGATTGGTGTGCTTGTTGTACACGATGTTGCTGTGGCTGCGGTTGTTGTTGCGCCTCAAGCACCCCTAAAAGCCTTTGCAAGAGGACGTTGTTTTGTTGTAGACTGACTGCTAATGTCTCTTGTGATGCGACAAGTGTTCTCATGTCCTGTCTGAAACCTTCACTAAACTCCCGCAGACTCTTTTCTACCCGATTTCCCAGTTGAATTGCTGCTTCGCCTAACCCTCGAAGCTCATCCTCAAGCCAGGAGCTGCGCAGAGGGGCTTCGAGAGGACCCTGTTGTGCTCCAAGTGACGGCTGAGGACTGCTGGGCTGAGGGCTGCCATTGAGGAAAGGAGCGCTGTAGAGCGGGGAAGGAGGCAGCCATCGTTCTGACGGAGGGGGTGGTCCTATGCCCAGACCCAGTCCTAATCCCAACTTGTCCTCCATGCTGTTCTCAGGCTCGCACTCAGGTTCTCCGATGTCTCTGTCACGCTCTGGATTATCCTCATCTTTCTCCAAACCATCTCTCTCTGATCCTTCAACACCTACACATGCAAGGAAGTATTGTAAGTGGACACAAACGGGCATTAGTTACATCTATAGACTCTGGAGAGAAAAGCAGCAGAGTAATACAGCCCTTTTTCGTTTTACCTGGATCAGAGTCAGGGAAGCATGGGAAACTGGGCTTTGGTCTCGTGCTTTGCTTTTGCCTGGCTTGTTGAAGTCTGGGGCTTGTCTGAGATGGACGCCCAAGCATCGAGGCCCCTCTGCTGGATGGCAGGTAACAGCTGCGGTGGCGAGCATCCGCTAGCCTGCCTCCGTTGCGTCTCTTCAAATCGTCCCATCGCTTCTTCACCTCTCGAAGGGTGCGTGGGACTCTGGACACAGCGTTGACTCTCTCAAGGATTCCCGCCCAGATGCGCTCCCTCTCCCGCCGCCGGAGCCTCCCCGCAGGACCGAAGAGCTCTCCTTCACACCGGGTGACTTCTGACACCAACACCTCCAGCTCTGCTCCGCTGAAACGACTCTTTCTTTTTCCTGCGCCACCAGCAGCCAGTGCGGCTGACATAGCTCTGTCTGTAGAGAAAGAGGTGAGAGGAGAGCCAAAAAGGGAAAATAAAAAGTATCAAGTGAAGCTAAATATACTGTGTGAGGAAGAGAAATGTGCTTTAATGGTGCCAAAGCATTTTCAGCTCTAACTACTTTTGGCAAGGCACAGAGCATTATGAGTAACATTTATCTCAATTTTACATTACAGCCTGCCTTGAGTGGATTATATTGAAGCAATATGTTCTCTTAGCAAAACGAAATGGCCTGACTGTGCTTTGGTATGCTGATGGTGAAATTATTTTATCAAATAATTCTCTCCACACATTTTTTACTCTGTTCCCATTAGGAGCCACATGTTCTGCAGAAACATACACATAAATTTAATCTCAATCATGCTTACTTTGTTCAATGGACAAGAGGTCGTCTGAGGACATGCCGGGTGCCATGATGTTAGGATGCACAACTACCACGTTGAAGGGGAGTCCGCCAGGTAATCCACTGTTCTGGTCACAGCTACCCTCCGAGTCCTCATCCTCCCTGGGGAAGCCGTTTTCTGAGGCTCCCCCTCCAAAGGGTCCCTCCGGAGACTCCACTTTGATGTGCATGGGAGGTGATTGCTCGTACAGCAGCCCCCCCTCCTCGTAGTACTCAGTCATGGGTCACAGCTGATTTACAGCAGAACTGACTGGCGGGCCAATTCTGATACCGGCAGCTGCTGCCCCATTAACACCAACTCAAGGTTTAACTGAACCTACCGCTAAAGACATTCTTCAGTTTACTGTATCAGATATTTATGAAGCTGCATTGGGCACAGCTGCCACACACACTGAAGGGTGATTACATAGGAAACAGAGTTAGAGTATCCTTAAAAACTGTCTTAACTCTGTTGTTCAGATGAATCATGTCATTGCTGCAGCCTGGTGAGAGGTACAATCATATTGTCTCATTAGAGCATGAAGTCCACAGACTTCTGCAGCCTCTTAATCCTTTTCTATCATTTTAATCTATATGTTATTGAAAACATACACACACTGTGTAAAAACACCTGGAGCAGAGTTACATCTACACGTCCAGCTGCTCTACAGTGAGATGCATCATCCAGGCAGAGAATCTCCTTCAGAGCTGAAATACAACAACAAAACATAACACTGCTTACAACTATGTAGCATGTTAAGATGGTTATGTTGGTCTTTCTCAGTGATGTTGACTGCTCTATTCTGTCGCATCGATGCGCATTTTTTTCTGCACCACATCCGCACTGGTTGCGCATTCCGCATACATTAGGTGCTGATCTTGCAATGGAGCTAGCTGGAAGCTAACAGGCTAGCGCCGTCTCAGGTAAAGCGGCGAGCAGCGACAGCTGAGCAGACATGTTGAGAAAGCTGACGCTGTTGTATGTCTTACCTCATGATAACAGCACATGGGAGGCAAAACAAAACCAAAACACAATTGGTGCAGCTGTTAGCTCAGCAGCCGATACACAAACCGGAGAGCGTCGCGTACTGTTGACGTCACCGACGGGGGCATGTTCGGGACCAATCAAAGTTTGGAAATGTTGAGCAAACGTATGTGTGTTTATTTTCCAGGTCCTGTAGACTTTAGACTTTACTTCAGACTTTAGACTTTTATTCATCCCACATCGGCGAAATCCACTTGTTACAGTAGCAGTTAGACAGACATACAAGACTTAAAACATAAAAAAAAAAAAGATTTAGATAAGAGAGAAAGATACAATATAGAAAAGACTATACGCAATGTGCATTGTATACAGGAGGTAAATGTGCATTAGATACATTTAAATAAAGTGTAAAAGTATTGCCTTGTTGAAGGCTGGATGCATAAATAAATACAGTGTTTGAAATAAACAGACTCAGTGTAAGAATATGAATATGTAAAAAAGAAATACATAAAAATAGTATTATTGCACAGGATAATTGCACAAGATGGCAGAGGTAGAAGTAGTAAGTAGTGCAAGATAAGTAGCTGCTTATGGTGCTACATTAAGGGTTATTGGTGTTGAACAGTCTGACAGCAGCTGGAATGAATGACCTGCGGTAGTGTTTCTTTTTACACCGTGGGTGAAGCAGTCTGTTGCTGAAGGAGCTGCTTAAGGCCCCCACAGTCTCATGTAAGGGGTGAGAGGGGTTGTCCATCATGGATGTCAGCTTGGCTAACATCCTCCTCTCACCCACCTCCTCAATGGAGTCCAGAGGTCAGTCCAAGACTGAGCCAGCCCTTTTGACCAGCTGATTGAGTCTCTTCCTGTCTGTAGGTTCTCAGGATGTAAACACAGTCTTTGTGACCTGACTATTTATCATGTCATTTTTTATTTGGTTATTTAATTTATTTAATGAATCATAAGAATTATAAATAACGTATAACGAATATAACAACTAACATTAAGTGAACAAGAAGGGCTATCTTTTCCAGTCCTGTCAGGATTTTGAGACTAATTTGTTTCCTAACTATTGAATACCAATTATTAATAATTAAAGGGCTGCAGCACATGGTACAAATGTATTTATTTTTTTAAATCAAAGGCTATTGCGATTTTTTAAATTATTATTATTACTTTTACTTATATTGCAGATATGATTCACAGTAAGTAGGGATGGACATTTTTGCATCACTATAATAATCTCCACTGAAAAATATTTATATATAATAATAATGTAACATTTGTTGGGGTCTGTACGAAATAAACGTGATGTGTATGTCAGGGTGTCTCTGCAGTGCTACAGATATTCATTATAATGCTGTTCTTCACACATTTGACCTTTATCAAAATTTACCGCTTCTGCAATCTGGATGTCAATTAATTGTGCAGCCCTAAACAATAACTTTTTATAGAGAATCTTCAATCAGTGCAAAGCAGAACAGCTGATCATATAATTGATATTTGATTGGCTTAAAATGGTGCAGTTCTTCCCATGAAATTCAACTGGTAATCAACTATAAACTCAATACTAGCAAAATCCAACAACAATCTCAGTATTTTGTTTCTGTCCCTAATCTGTACTATTTTACTAAGTGTCTTTTAGAAAACTTTCTGGAAAATTAACAAGAATAAATCCTAAAGAAAATCAAAGAGGTTGCAGATAAGCATCATAACACACCCACCTAATAATCAACTAGTCTAATGTGACTGCATTTATTTTCTTAACATTTATATGATTAATTACATTAATTGTATTTAAAGAATAGACAAATCATTCATATTCAGCCCTCACACCTTTTGTGTTTCCCTTCAGTATTTACAGTGGTGTGAATAAGCGTTGGCCCCCTTCCTGATTTCTTAATTTTTTGAATGAGTGTCACACTTAAATGTTTCAGATCATCAAACAAATTTAAGTATAAGACAAAGATAACACAAATAAACATAAAATGCAGTTTTTAAATGAAGATTTTTATTATTAAGGGGGAAAAAATCCAAACCTACATGGCCCTGTGTGAAAAAGTGTTTGAAAACATGGAACAGTGGTGAACCTTCCCAGGAGTGGCCGGCCGACCAAAATTACCCCAAGAGCGCAGCAACGACTAATTCAATAGGTCACAAAAGACCCCACAACAACATCCAAAGAACTGCAGGCCTCACTTGCCTCAGTTAAGGTCAGTGTTCATGACTCTACCATAAGAAAGAGACTGGGCAAAAACGGCCTGCATGGCAGAGTTCCAAGATGAAAACCACTGCTGAGCAGAAAGAACACACACATTTTGATTTTTGGGAAAATACTCTGTGGACTGACAAGACAAACGCTTAACTTTTTGGAAGGTGTGTGTCCCATTACATCTGGCGTAATGTAACACAGCATTTCAGAAAAAGAACATCATACCAACAGTAAAATATGGTGGTGGTAGTGTGGTGGTCTGGGGCTGTTTTGCTGCTTCAGGACCTGGAAGACTTGCTGTGGTAACTGGAACCATGAATTCTGCTGTCTACCAAAAAATCCTGAAGGAGAATGTCCGACCATCTGTTCGTGACCTCAAGCTGAAGCCAACTTGGGTTCTGCAGCAGGACAATGATCCAAAACACACCAGCAAGTCCACCTCTGAATGGCTGAAGGAAAAACAAAATGAAGACTTTGGAGTGGTCTAGTCAAAGTCCTCACCTGAATCCTATTGAGGTGCTGTGGCATGGGCCTTAAGGCGTTTCATGCTCAAACCCTCAAATGTGGCTGAATTACAACAATTCTGCAAAGATGAGTGGGCCAAAATTCCTCCACAGCACTGTAAAAGACTCATTGCAAGTTACCACAAATACTTGACTGCAGGGTGACCCAACCAGTTCACCCCCCCCCCTTTAATAATAAAAACCTTCATTTAAAAACTGCATTTTGTGTTTACATGTGTTATCTTTGTCTAATATTTAAATTCGTTTGATGATCTGAAATATTAAAGTGTGACAAACATGCAAAAAAATAAGAAATCAGGAAAGGGGCCAACACTTTTTCACACCACTGTATCTTATAGATAGTAAAATAAAGGCAGGACAGCTGCAACTCCATATGTTTGTCTCTTTGACCATGCTGCTGTTTCCCAGGTAGGATAATGTTTGATCACCGTGAGAGGGGCGGGCGGGGCAGAATCCTTTCAGGGTTACATCACGTAACATATAGCCCCAATGCACCTGCTCCTCCTGTCTGAGAGAGAATGAATATTCAAAATTTCTTACACCATAAAGATCAATTTTAACTGTGTGTCTGTCAAATCAGTAATCGCACATAACGATTTAAAGTACTTAACTTAAACAGTTACTTTTTATTTGTTTTATCATGCATTGTTTTGTTTTTTTATAAAGTTGTTCTAAGACATATATTCATGTTTTTTGTTCTATTTATGTGTCATCACATCATCAAGAACCATTAACATAAGTATTGTGAACAATCCCACAGAAATATTTGAAGTCAAATATTGACTTAAAAAAAGAGAAAATAAACAACTGTATTGATGTTTATTTTCTTTTTTTAGAACCACAGTTTTCCTCTCTTTGATATACACTGTAACATTGTGTTAAAGAGAAAATTGTTTACATTTGCAATTTGACTGCATTGAAAGAAGCTGTTTGACAATTTTATACTTGTTTCTACTATGTTTAAATGAGACGGACAGGAAAATTACACATTTAACTTAAAGTAAAAGTGAAAATATAAACGTCAATTGATAAATTGGCACACGTCCTCCAGATGTTTTTTCAGCAGCTGAAGTGTAAAAATGGAAATAAGTGTCCTTGGCCAATCAGATAAGAGAGGGACAGAGAGGGGGACCAAATCTGGAGTCTAGTGGTCCCTCCTGACATCAGGTGGGCACTGGCTTCTGCTAGGGTACGACAAACTACACGCAGAATAACAGTACACCTTTATACTGGGACTGATAGTAGTGCTAATGGCAATTTGTTCATATTAGTTCTGATTATGGTTTCATTTCCTAATGACAATGTCTGACAGCGGTATGTGGTTGCATGTCATAGTGTAGCTATTTTCGTAAATCAAAATGGAAGTAAAGAAATTTGAAAATGTTCAGGTACTGGGGGAGATGCATCCCCCCTGAAAATATGGTAGAATTACAGCCCTGTGGTAATGTCTGAACACAAAACATTTACATAGTGACATTTTTTGGGGGGCAGGGACAATAATAATTTACTTTCAAAAACATTCTATGTAAAATAAGTTGTTTGGGATGATATGATCTGCAGAAGTTAACATAAAAAACGTCTTTGGTGAGGTGAGGTGAGTCGAGGTGTGTGCACAGGGCCCAAAGGATATTTAAAGTCAACACCCACCCAGCCTCCAGCCTGTTAACCCTGCTGCAGTACAATCTGACCACACAGCAGCTGTTGGGTTTGAGACTCGTCCCTTCCTGCTCAGCAGTCTACGTGACAAACAGTGTTTCTTAAGTGGCATAAGAGGACTTCATCTTGCATTTCATTTTGCAAACCTGTGTGGACAGATACTGTAAATAAGAAACTTGAAATATATCGAAAGCATGAGGAGAACTTCGTTATATGAACACGGCTCTAACGGAAAACTGTTTTTTAATTACTTCACTGCTCTGTCATCTACTTTTTAATTGTACTTGATATAAATTATAGCACCATGAAATGTTATAACACACTTATAACACAGGACAAACATTTAGAATGTTGATGAGATTGGAGTCTGTTTTCAATTTATGTTGTTCATTAGATAAGTGTGTACACTATATACATAAGTGTATACACATGACACATTAAATCTCCGAAGGTAAAACAAGAACATACCTAAATCACAAGTTTCATCACAACATTTGTTTTATGACACAAACTTTATGATGACATATTTAACAAAGTTAAAACATATATGACTGTATTTTTCTGTTTATTAATAGAACATATTGAGAAAGTTTAGTGTCAGTAAAATGTTATCAAATAAACAACTTCTTACAGTTTTTCTCAGTCGCTTCGGTACATTTCTCAGATCAGAATTGAAATTCTCAAAACTACTTCACAATCTTCACATCATTGTGTCACTCACATCAAAAAAGCAGTTTCTCATTTATTTGAACAAGTTGCAAATGCTTTGGTACATCCATGCAAATGATTATGTACAATTCTCTGCTGTTTCCTACATTATCAATTGCTTATGTTATGTTGATCAAAATGTATTATAATGGGTCTCTGTTGAATAGTCTCACGTACGAGTATCACGCAGTCTTTGTACGAATTGTTTTGAGAATGCACTTACTGTTTTGCAAATGTCGAGGATGATTCGACTGAGAAAAAAAGCGACTGAGAAAAACTGTAAATCAATTCTTCCCTTTGTTCCTTTTAAATGGGAACTATCATATTATTCCTGTGTATCATTTTGAGGTAATCTGTTGTAAACTTTCCAGGGTTCTTGTGGACTCCCTTTAATCAGAGACAAGAAGTGACTTGGATCCAGTTTATTCATCATAGTCTAAAATATAATAAAGACATTTGATGTGCAGCATGTTTGTGGAAGCTGTTGTTGTATTTAGGAATAAAGGAAAAATATTTTGCCTGAGTATGGTTTGGAAAAAATACACTGAGAAAGAAACAGACATTTAAAATACAAAATTCTCTTCTTTGGATATCAATAAAAAGGAATCACACAGTCAGGAGGTAATGGTGTTAGTGGAAAACATTTCTAGATAAATACATGTAATCAAACCTCCTGTGTTTAAAGTTTGTGCTTGAGGTGGTCCTGGGACAAAAGGTCACATTATCAATATGTTGGCTCTCCACTCACAGATGTGTTTTCACACATATTACTCAACAAGATAAAGGTGCACGAACAGAAAACAGGCGGAGAGAGTGGGTTTAAAAGGGTCTGGATCTCACTGAGTTGACACCGAGGCTCCGACAGGAATCAAGATGAAGGCTTTCATTCTTCTGGCTCTGTTCGCAGTGGCGTGTGAGTATGAATCCCACTTTTTCAAATCAATTTGATCATCTTACAAAAGGTTAATTGTGATAACTCTCTCCTTCTGTCAGACGCCGCTCCCATTGATGATGACGATGATAAGATTGTTGGAGGCTACGAGTGCAGAAAGAACTCTGTGCCCTACCAGGTCTCTCTGAACTCTGGCTACCACTTCTGCGGAGGTTCCCTCATCTCCAGCACCTGGGTGGTGTCTGCTGCTCACTGCTACAAGTCGTAAGTGCAGACATCTGATTTTATGCCAGACCTGATCCGGACCTGCAGCTTCCAAAAACACAAAATGTAATGAAATCAGAGATACTGTATAGGTGCAATGTCACATTACTTACATGTGACTGAATCCTGTTGTCTCTCTTCAGCCGCGTCCAGCTGCGTCTTGGTGAGCACAACATTGAGGTCAATGAGGGCACGGAGCAGTTCATCAACTCTGCCAAGGTCATCCGTCACCCCCGCTACAACAGCCGCAACCTGGACAATGACATCATGCTGATCAAGCTGAGCAAGCCCGCCACCCTGAACAGTTACGTCCGTACTGTGTCCCTGCCCTCCAGCTGTGCCACCTCAGGCACCCGCTGTCTGATCTCTGGATGGGGCAACACCAGCAGCTCAGGAAGTCAGTAAAAGACTGCAAATATAACTGGCAAGTATTTTTGGTCCATGACTTGGCATCAAAGCTTACAGTAATTGTCTTTTTCTTCTTTAGACTACTACCCTGATCGCCTCAGGTGCCTGGATGCCCCCATCCTGAGCGACAGCAGCTGCAGGTCCGCCTACCCTGGACAGATCACCTCCAACATGTTCTGTGCTGGATTCCTCGAGGGAGGCAAGGACTCCTGCCAGGTACCAGCAACAGTCATCATCACTGTCTCTTGAAGTTGACAAAACAAAATTTCAGATCACCTCTGCTCACATGTTGTCCTTTCTATCTCCATCCTGTCAGGGAGACTCTGGTGGCCCTGTGGTGTGCCACGGTCAGCTGCAGGGAGTGGTGTCCTGGGGTTATGGCTGCGCCCAGAGAAACAAGCCTGGAGTCTACGCAAAGGTCTGCAACTACAACTCCTGGATTCGCAGCACCATGTCCTCCAACTAAAGTCCCTTTACTGTCATATGTTGCTGGACAAAACAGTATCCCTTTAATAAATAAATAAAAAATCAAAGACACCTCGTCTATTTGACTTCTTGGCAGATAATTACATATTCTATCATCACTTTGGACTATTAAAATACTTGTATCATTTATCTATCTGTGTTCTAGGGTGGGGTCACATTAACAGTTATTTAATATAAAATGTAATCATTAAGAAATGTATGTAATGTTATAGATTAAGCGGGTGGGGAAATTTACAAGCTACCCAACATATTATACTCCAATAAAGTGATATACTTTATTAACTTAAATGTTTAAATGCCTGACTTTTATTTTTAACAAAGTATTTCTACACTGTGATATTGCTGATTTATAGTACAAGATCTGAGTGCTTCCTCCACCTGACCACAAGGAATATTTAATTCAAACACATTATGAATTAAAAATTACAGACACAATCACAAATGTATACAAAAGTGACCTTTATTGGTTTTAAGACAAACTATAGCATAAAGTCATTTACAACAGAGCAGGGTGTCCACATGGGAAATATCTTTTGAAGTGTAATTTTTTTCATGATTGCACCAAAATCATTGACACTGAAGCATGAAAATGCAGTTCTTCCAAAAGAAGTAAACAGTAATGGATGTTCAACAACACTCCTGTTGCACTTAGTGTTACAGGTGGGGAATGTGCGATTGTCAGCTTTTTTTTTTTGTTTGTTTCTTTGTTTTGTTGAAGAGGAAAATGTAGTTGATTTCAGCCATCATATTACACATAAATCCACAAAAAGAGGTAACTCTTTGACAAACATGTGCGTGAGAAAAGCCGATATTCACTTTAAAATCTTAAATACAAAATGCTGAAATATGTCTCTTGTTGGAGACCAGAACAAAACAAAGTCAGTCAGGAGAGCACTTCCTCTAAAACATTTTAAGGAACAGCATCACTTTCATACATCAAGAAACAACCTGCATGACTTGAAATGCACAAAGAGATATCAAAGTGGTCATACAGTGAACGCATGAATCAAGATGAGGTGAGACTGTTTGAAATTTGTAAAACTATACAGATAATTAATTGGTCATCCTGTTCACTATTGAGACGTGTTATAAAATGCGAATGAAGTATCTGCACAAACAAAATCTTTGTCAGTTCCTTCACAGAAATACAGTTTATAAATGAATTTGTTCAACCCTCTGATCAGATGGTGATTTTGCTAAGTGCTGAATGTGTAGTGGACTTTAAAGTTAAACATAAAATTTCCAAGAGATTGCAGAGCAAGTATGGATGTGGGCTCTAAATGTCTTTGTTTGTAGTTCAAACAAAGGTGTTTTTTTACTTGCAAATTTCCATAATAGTAATTCCATATTAATTTACACACAGCAGTGTGTACTTTGCTTATGTCAGTTACATTGTCCCAGGGCTGCTTCTGGTTCGAAATGAATGCACTAAAAGTACAAAATATTTTGGCTGACGAGGCCTTGCAGTCCCATTTGGCACAACTTGTATCAATTTTAAAACGTCCTATCTATCTATCTCTTCTTTTCTCTCTGATAAGACAGAAATGTAATTGCAGACACTAAATAAAAGACAGTGGCTTCTACCTCAAGTTCTCTAATGAACGTCCTTGAAAACAGAAGCTGTCCCTAATATTTTGTGAATTGTGTTCGCTTGCAATCTGAAAACTGACACGCGAATGGATGAAGTTATGACTGTTGTCAAATCTTCCAAATTCTTTGAGACGCAGGTGAATGTCGAGCAGTGGTTCTACATGTTCTATTCTCGGACTACAGGAGCCCCGTGTTGAAGAAAACAGCTGATGTACATGTAGATGGGGTACAGATTCTCCATTCCTTACACCTGGCCTCTTGCATGCTGCAAATAATGTTGATAAAGTTGTGAAATGGCAGCAAATGCTTTATTACACACAGCACACCTAACCACATTTGAAGACCCTTCATTTGACAGGCTAGGCATTTCAGTGACGTGCCTTTTCACAGTTTGCAAGTGGGTAATGGGTTTTCCAAGTGTATTTTCATTTATTCTATCACATTTGACCTCTCTGTCTTGGATCGGGTGTGTGCTGTCTGGGCAGTGCGGTATTTTACTCAAATCATGACCCTGGTTATGGACAAGGGAAATCATGGGGGCTAAAGGTGGCCCTTGAGGAACTGGGTCTGAATATGTGGATAAAGGGCTCAGGTGAGAGTTGCTTTTTTCAGGTTCTAGACATAAAGTCACCATGTGGTTATTCATGGGAGGGCTAAACATGTTCTTGTTAGGCTGTGGGATTAGGTCATCTGTGGATAAATCAAAATCAGAGTCCTTCAGCACGTCTTGTGCTGAGGAATGGCAAAGCTGGTGGCTGAACAGCAAGTCCAGAGTCTTAAAGCTGCTTCTGCACTGCTCACACTGATAAGGCAAAAACATTTTCTTGGGCCTGACCTGAATCCACTGGAAGTCAGGGTGCTCGCTCATGTGTTTCTTGTATGGCTCCACAAAACGAAAACCTTGCCCACACCGAGGACAAGTGAAGCGGCCGCGTCTCTGTCGATGGACTCTCTGATGATGCCACAGTTTCTTCCAGCTTTCTAGAGTCTTTCCACAACAGGCACAGGTGTAACTTTGACCTTGTGCGTGAGTGAGCATGTGGGCTCGCAGTCTGCCCATGTGTCTGAACAGCCGCCCACAGCTCGGACATAAATACTTCCTGGGGTCTGAACGGGTATCTAGTTTGTTTAGCTTTGACACGAGGTGTGAGAGAGGGTGAGCCGGTATGACTGTCGACTGGAACGGTTTATTTAAGTTCCCCGAGCGCTTCTTGCGGCTGGTTTGCGAAGTTTTTTTTGTTTTTTCACAATTTGCGGCGGAGATGGGAGAAGTTGAGTTCTGTCCTGATGAACACCTAAGTGCAGGCACTGTGTAATTTATTAATGACATGGTCTCTTCATCTTTGATATCAGAGCTGGAGGCGTTTCTCACTCCAATGCACTGAGAGCGGTGGGAGCTAAATTCTGCCAGTACACCAAACAGCTTGTCACAATACAAGCAGCGATAAAGTTTTGCACCGGTGTGGTCTCTCATGTGGCTGTTGAACTCCTGCAGATGGTCAAAAACATTCTTGCAGATGTGGCACGTATACGTTAGTGAAGGCCTTACGCGTCTGCTGCCGTGTAAATCATCACCACCTTCTGAGGGTCTACAAGTGTGATTTTTTGCATTGCTATAATGAGTGAATGACTTTTCACAACGTGTGCAGTTGTAGCGTTTCACGGACCAGTGCGTCAGCTCGTGAACACGGAGGAAATAGGCCTGACCGAAAGCTTTGCCACATATATCGCATTTATAAGGCTTCTCTCCAGTGTGGACACGCACGTGTCGTACAAGGGCAGACTGAAACCGGAACGTTTTACCACAGTACTGGCACTCTTTTCTCTCCTTCTTTTCTGGGGAAACCGTTCGATGACGTTGAGTGTGTTGAGTTTTTTCAACATAGTTCTCTATGCTGGGTTTTTCAGAGATGTTGTTTTCAAAGTCCTGTACCGGCACCTGTTCATGCATCTTCATATGAGAGGCGTACTCAGAGCAAGAGAATTTGATCTTGCAAAACTGACATTTCTGGTATATGTTGCTCTTTCTGTGCGTCTTGAGATGAAGATTTAAGTTTGAATTTTTGCTAAATCCTTTGCCACATTCAGGGCATTTGAAAGGTCTTTCTCCTGTGTGAACACGTTGATGGATGATGAATTGAGACAGAAATCTAAACGTTTGATCACAGTAACCACATTTAAACAAATTTCTACCCCCTTTCTTAGTGTAGACGATATTCACATTGTCATTTGAGTTGCCCTCCTGTTTCGTGTCAACACAGTCTGTTTTTTGTTGAGTGTCAGTGCTGCCTTCATGGGCCTCTACAGGATGTACTTTCTGTAAAGGAACATTACTTATTCTCCTCCTTCTCTTGCCACCCCGCTTGCGCCTGAAAACACTTCGCTGAATGTGGGGACCCTCAGATGTAGCTGTGGTGTTGCTGTTACACTGTAAAGATGGAGGACTATTAGACTCTGACAGAGGTTTTACATGATCCAGCTCAATCTCTATATCCTCATCTTTGACAGCAGGGAGGACCTCAGCAGGTTCAGGTTGTTTTTTTTCAGAGGATGTTATGACATCTGTGCTAGTAGGCTCTTTATTCTGCAAGTCTGTGTTCTTTGGAGATTCAAGACTGGTTTTTGATTGTGACTCTTCACTGCCATTCATGTGACCTGACAGCTGTATTTTAGGGTCATCATTCTGAGTAGGGCTAACCAGGTTTAAACTGTTCAAATTCTCTGGAGGAATAACTTCAGGCTCAGCTGCTGGCTGGGAACTAAGTCGTATTTCTGTCAATTCACCTTCCTTTAACTCTGTTGGCTGCTCCTGTCCCTCTCCAGACTGTGGAGAGAGTTGATCATTCTTTCCATCTGTATCAGTCTCTTGTTTGTCCATGTTCAACTGCACCTGCTTATTCGTCTCTGCTCTCTCCCCACAGCCTGTGTCATTGCTCAACACTGACGAGGCCTGCTGGGAAACATCCAGTCTGGAAACTTTTGCTGGAACTTGCTGATCAACGCGTTTAGCCCTTCTTCTTTTAAAACCGAGAAGGCATAATGTCTCATTACTGTGTAGAGGCTTGATTTCAGCCTGCTTGGGGTCTTCCTTGCCATCAGATTCAGTCTTTCCATCTTGTGTTGAAGGTTGTTGTTCACTTCTGCTTCTCAGTCTCCAAGAAAAATTGCTAACATTATTAGCATTAGCAGAAGGAGCAGAAGCAACCATAGCTTTAAAAGCTTCAATTTCAGATTTTTTTGGTCTTCCTCTTCTCCTTTTTGGCAGCACAGGAACACCCTCATTATGAGGTGAAGTATTGATTAAGGGACCATCTACATTGTTAGGCACATTATCACTGCTATGGTTTGCTAAGCATGTTGGCGGAGGTATTGTCGTGCTGATCTCCTTATGCTGAACGGCATTAAGACCAGCAGACTCTCTGTCACCAGTCAACAACGTTTTTACTTTACGAGGGCGCCCACGTTTTCTGCGGCCCTCAACAGGCTGTCCATGACTGTCTGTCGTAGAGCTGCACAGGCTTGCAGATGTCGTTTTAAACTCTCCTTCCATCCCTACCTGTGACAATATGTGCTCACTGCCTTGGCAATTTGTTCCAGCCACTGTTTCAGAGTGAACAGGGCCATCAGATTCTACGTGCCCCAAAGAATGGGATTCAGGTGCAGGTAGAGTCGCTTCTGTTTCCTTCACTTCCTTTTCCCATCTGGAGTCCTGATCTTCCTCATCAGATCTCTTGTCTTCAGGTATCTGTGGAGGAATGAAACTGCATTTGTCATAAATGTAGCAATGGTATTGTTGCGCAAGTCTCTTAAAAATAGTATAAAAATAAAGGCATATAAAAAACATAATACATTTTCGAGCTGCATGCATGGTATCGTAAAAAAAATATCATGCAATTATTTTGACAGATATATGCGAAATATGATTTGTGTAGGAATGATTGTTGAATAGCCAGGACGCAATACACACTACATGTTCCAAAACATTACAAAAACGATGCAACGAAAGTCCATAAATAAGCTCACAGGTTGAGGAGTTTTTAAACAGAAATGCACGCATGCTTTAGCTAGTTAGAAATAGATTAAAAAAATTGCTGTATACTGTTCAAAGACAGCATTAGTTTTGGGCCGGTATCTCTATATTTCTCTTTACTCTGGCTACCTGCTTGCAGTCCGAAGGGGCATGAACAGAATTGCGAGGATGCGATGCTGCAGAAGTTAACTCAGAGACAGTATTTTGGTCACTGCTTCCTCTGCCGAAGGACATTTTACTCCCCATGTCAAGAGTCTGTGGATTAAACAACAACATTTAATCCGACAGCAAATGTATGCTCGATTGACATACATCGCTTACCCAGTTTCCCAATCAAAACTTGGTCAAAAGGTAGCAATTAAGGATGGATTAAGGATTAATCTGCCTATTTTTTCCACAATTAATCACTTGAAATCAAGTCTGTGTAATGTTGTAAATTTAGTACTTTTTAGTTACAATCAATAGGTACTGGCAAACATTTTTCCGAGAAACAAGTGAATATCCTATTAATTATAACGCATCACTCTAGAATAATTCAAACTACATAACCACCACCAGCTACAGCGTTGAATAGCCTACTGCTTAGATGATAAGGCATCAGTAATAATTGTGTGATAAAATACTGTAAAACCACATTTACGATGTGTTGGAGTAAAGCAGCACAACACTTGAGGATGCGGCTAACCTGCATAGTGAATACGTTTGGCAAGAAATTGAGTTTTACGTTGCAATACTGCTTCTTTTTCTCAATTGAAGCATCTGAATATATCCATAAAAGATCAAACATGACGTATACTTTTAACTTCTGAACCTGGAGAAGGAACTCGAAACCAAGACTCAAAGAATGGTGTGCAGTTTGGAAAGCTCATTTGATGCAAGTGACACATCTGTATAGATAAGACAGTGTTAGCTATTGTTAGCTCTCCTCTCATCTCACGGACAGACTCATCTGATGGGAGTCTTTCTTATGCACTCGGGCAAATGGCTTTAGATTGTAATTAACAAAGCTCAGACATAAAACCGCGGCCCAACGGGTCACTTAATGCGCATTTTCACACACTCGGTTATTAGCGACCTGGCAGCTTCAGCATCCTGCTACCACTTAGCATTAAAAGCAAACGGTTAACAACAGCATTACTAACAATGTAGGCGTTATCTTTTGCTAGGCCAGATTGCTAGCTCCGGTTATTTACCGTTACAGGCCACACGAACCTAACACGAATGTCAGCTCACATACCTTCCTTTTATAGCTATTTGAACACTTATGGATATCACGTCTCAGAAGCGGTAACAAAATGTAATTTGCAGTAGTAAACACAAACTTGCTTGCCTGCGTGGGAGAGAGTCAACACTGGTCTCTGCGTAGCCATGCACTGACCGTTGCTCAACTAGCTAGTACTAGCTAGCTCAAAGCTAACATATGCTATGTCGTTACGTGGCTGCTTTGCACTTTCCCCCCCCCCTTTCCTTTCCTTTCCTTTCCTTTCGTTTTTTTTTTTTCAATAAGCGTGCAATTGTCTGGGAGCTGAGCTGTGAGTGTGGAGCTGGCTTTCTCTTCCTCTCGGGACAGTTTGCAGCAGTGAGCCACTGGACATCCACGCACAAAGCAGCCCGACAGTGTCAATCACGCCGCGGCGAGCTCACACAGCGGATACTTCAGGCGCTGTAGGAAGTTTGGGAATCACAGGTTGTTATGTAGAAGTAACTTTAGTTTGCCTCTAATTTCAGTAGGTGGCCGGTTTGATGCTCACACAGGATGGCAAGTTCACCAGATAGATCTGCACAAACACAGGGGCCAAATCAGGGATAGTTCACAGCAGTGTACCCAAAATTCATGCTTGTGTAAATTTTAAAGATTTGTATCAAAATAATACGTTGGTAAAAAAAAAAAAAAAAAAAAAATCACAATATGAATACTACTTGGGAAAAGTCTAAAAGTATCTGATATCTGTCTTAGTACTTTAGTATCAAATGTTCTGGCAATACATTTATCAAAAATACAGGTAAGAGAAAACTATACATATATTTACATGTGTATGTCTACACTGTATTATAAAACCAAAGTCATTGTATCCTCTCTACAGTGGCTTACAAAGCTTTGATGTAACTGTACATATACTACATAAAGGTGTCTCTTAATTATGTACCACCTGCAACAGGTCAGCAGATCTGTAAACATTAAATCCTGATAGAATAACACATAAAGTAGTTGAATAGTTCACGAATAATTCAGTGAAATATAAACACAGTTAAAAAATAATTTACCAACACTAGTACACAAACAGCACCTGAACGTCGCATCCTCTCTTCTGGATATTACCTCATCATTAGTGGACGCACAACAGCGCCTAGTTTTAATTTGAAATGGTTCCCTCTGCTGGAGGCCACAAAAATATATTTCTAACTGAAAAAAGGGCTTGGATTATCAGAAACTGAGAGTAAGGACAGAAATTTGACACCAAACAAAGCAAAAAAATTGTAAGAATTCTCAATTAGCAACTTGAAAAACTATTAAAGTTAACACACCTTGCATTATTGATGAATGTCAGTTTAAATATTAGTTATTTGTGGAAATGTGCCCATGTACATGATTTTAAAGGCCACGATGACATTTTTACCCCACCTGCTGTTGAAGTGATCTTTTCTTATCTATTTTCTATTTCTGTATCTTCAATTAAAGATTCTAATATAATTAACTTTACAAAAACTTTTGGAATATTCATACTTGGATTTAAGATATTTGTCAGACACCAAAAACCATACTTAACTAGACTGACAGTTGGAAGTCCACATGAAATGCAAAACATTATATCTGAGGCGAAAAAGGTCTTTACGTTCATTTATCGTATGATTAACCTTGCTATCAACACAACATGCTACATTATCCCATGAACACACACACAATAAGTTTGAAAATATAGTTTAATACAACATATACTGTATTCTTGAAGTCTGACAAACTGGAGAGAACACACATAGTATTGTGGCCCATCTCCCACATCCTCACAACACATTCTGGTCATACTAAAAACATAAAAAAAACAAAAAAAAAAAACCCAACTATATTACAGTACCTGGTTGTCCAACCAAACATGGGTAAACCATGCACATACATTTCAATAAAACTTTAATTTACATGTTCTACAGTTGTAGGGAAACTACTTTAGACTTTTGGAAAGTCAATATTGGACTGTTTACAGATAAAAAGAAATCCAGCATAAAAAAATGCGTGTTCATTTTCACAACTTATCTTACATGTCTTAAGCTTTGAGCATGGTCAGGGGGAATTACGTTCCTGCGCGATGAACTTAAACAAGATGTTTTCAACCTGGAGACTACTATCTTTAAGCACTTGGTCCATTATCAACAGAAAATATGACATGCAAACTGGATGCGTCTCTCTAGTTTTGTCAAGTCTTAATAGGGACAGAGGAGGTTACTTGGTAAATCATCTCAGCAGGTTTGTCTGGTCCACTTTCAACAATGTAACAATCATCTTCTAGGTCTGCTCCTATTTTCCCATTTGTAGGAACCGCCCCTTGCCCTTTGTCCAGAGTGACAGCCATGATTTGGTTCTTCTTGATGTTTCCAGAAGCTGGAGCCCCAAGCTTTCTTTCACCATTCATCTGAGCGAGATTTGAGCTCACCATTGGTGTCACGCTCCTTATTTTTAATTGCTGTTTGCCAGCACGCCCGTGCTGTGCCATAAACTCCTGTGCTTTGGCACACTTGTGCCTCTGGAGCAGATGAGCAGAATCAAAAGAAATATGACATACTCGACATGTGAATCCATTCGATGCAGAGGGTGTTTTTGTTGGTTTGCTCGCTAAACCTGATGCAGAGTTTATGGACGTCCCGGAGAAAGTGACAGGAAGCCCCTGGCTGCTTTCATAAGATCTAATAGGACTTGGACTCTTGCTCTGCTGTAGAAAGGAGGCGGTGCCATGAAATTTGGACGCAATGGGACTCGGGCTCTTTGACTGCCGGGACAGAGCAACACTAATCCCCTGATTGCTTCGATTGTATGTTCTGATATGCTGATTTTTGAACGGCAGGGTGGAAGTGACACGAGAAACCTGACTGACTTTATTCGATGCATTGTGATTCTGGCTTTTCACCTGTAGAAAGGAAGTGGTCTGAGGCTCCCCTGGTCTTGGATTCTGACTCTGTGCTGGATTTGGCTTCAATGGATCTGCAGTGATGATTCTGAATTTAGTAGCATTGTTCGGTGAGTTACAAACATGGAAGCGAGGTACTAATTTCTTGCTGGAGAGCAGCAGCCCGCATCCTATACAACCAGAAACTTTATCTGTGACATGGGAGCTGTGATGGGATATGAGAGAGATCTTTGTCATAAAACCCTGCCCACATTTACCACAAGTGTAAGGCTTTTTCTTGTTGAATTTACGAACCGTTTGAATTAGCACAACTGGCTGGTAAAGTGTCCAAAGATCCACTGTTGGTGCTCCTACATTTGCAAAAATATTCTTCATGTCTGGTGAAGAGGAGAAAGGATTTGGGAAAGATTCTTGTGACGGCGAGGGGTACGACTCAGGCACTTGTGAAATCGATGCAGACTGCATGGAAACTTGGAAGTTAGGCTTCACTGGCAACGAAATCGATGCCACATTGTCCATTTTAGGTGCCTTCCACACAACCTCACCTGTCTGCAGTCTTTTCAGCTGCTTCTCCTCTTCCATGCGCTTCTCATATCTGCGCTTCCTTATCGTTTCATGATCCAGCACCTGGTGCCCAGGTTCATGTGTTGAGCTGTGCTCCTGCATGTCTGTGTATTCAGTAAACTCCGTTCCACAGGAGCATATGAAACTTGCAGCAGTACACATGTGTTCCTCCAGGCACCTCCGATTTGCAAATATCTGCTCACAGCTGAAGCAAAACCGACCAGCATCCATCAAGTCTCTGCTCAAGCCATCGTCCACGACATTTTGCAGCTTAAACCTCCCAGTCGCCATGATCATGCTGTGGATGTGCTCACTGATGATGTGGACCCCTGTAGAGCTCCTAACCTGCTGGATACAGGTGTTAAGAGTCAATGCAAACAGAAAACTGAAATGGCCACACACTCAATGCAGTTCATTGTTTAATGGTGGCTGGTGCTACCTGACTCAGAGGAGCTAGGTATGCTAACAGCTACATGCTGACCAATAAACAAACTGCGTGCGAAGTCATGAGGAGACTTTACATTTTCAGAATCGCTCAGAGCTTCATTTAAACGTTCATCGTCATTTGCTCGTATCTGAAAAAGCAACTCCAAACTTCCGAGACGAGCTAACGAACTCTTTCCCGAATTTTCCTACCATAGCCCTCGTAGGTAGTGAATTACACACCACAATATCGCACTTCCATGTCAAACTGTGGCACACTTGTTACACTGTTTTTCTACACAAGGAATTGTTTAAAAAAATACGTTGTCTCAGTCGAGTTTAAAAATGTGTTTTGTTGAACGCGCGCTTGAATCGCTAGCGCTACAAACCTAACATGCTAACGTTAGCCTCTGCTAGCTAGCTCTGGGACAATAACGTTGGCTTACCTTCACATTTAAAACAAAGTCCCGCTGTGTCAATATTCAGGCATGTACTCGGGAAAGACCGCGAACCACTCGTTGATTGTCTTTCTGTGAGACATTCAGAATCGGACTAACTTGCCGGTAATTATGACGGGCAGGTAGCGGCTAGCCGTTAGCCAGAGCAAATAAAAAAAAAACCGGAGGAAAGACCCACCCTCTTCTTCTACGGATGGCGCGCTTCGACGGCCAAACGTCCAGGGATTCGCCTCGCTATACTGACACCTATCGACTGGAGGTCACTTTTGACGATGCGACTGCGGTCATTATATGTGGCTGAATTTTAGTCCCAATTAAACAGACAGTTCGGTAACACCAGCATCAGCTCCCTGACAAACCAATCTCAACCCGAGGTCCACTTCCTTACTTGAAGAACAGTTCTTCGCTCACTCGTCTCTAAAATATAGATGTTTACCAAAATATTCACATGATTAAGATCATCCCTGCTGTCATGTTGACTTATTCATTTTGACCTTGAAGAAGAAGAAGACAGACTGTTAACGACTACTGAGCACTGTTATCCCCAGGGTACAACAATAGCGCTCAGGTGGAAACCTGATTATTGCTGTTCAACCCCCCAAACTTAATGATGGTGCTCACTGACTCAACCACCATTGAGTCCACCCTCTCCTCCTCTTACACCATCTCCTCCTCTTACACCATCTGGTGTGGTGCTGCTGCAGCCAAGCACAAGGGAAGACTGCAGTGTATAATTTGCTCCGCTGAGGGGGTGACTGGTTGCAATCTGCCATCCCTCCAGGACCTGTACACCTCCAGGGCCCTGAGGGGTGCAGGGAGGATTGTGGTCGACCCCTCCCACCCCAGACAAACCTTTTCTAGACATTCCCCTCCGGCGGGATGCTGCACTCCATCAGGACCAAACCCTGCATCACAAATAGTTTCTTACCGACTGCAGCTGGTCTTATAAACAAGACCAGAGACACTAATGTTGGTTCTTATCTCGCATGGACACTGCAATGTTACATTAATGTAAATCCTCAATGCATACCATGAACGCACATTTCTAGATTATTCTTTGCACCATTCTTTACATTTCACTGAGTATTTACACATCCTCTTTATTTGCACAGCTCATTTAATAAAAAAAAAAACAACAACAACTATATTTTCTCTCACTATGTTCATTGTTACGCACCAATACCAAGACAGATTTCTTGTATGTGAAAACCTACTTTGGGCAATAAACCCGATTCAGATTTTTGTTTATCAGTCAGTGTAAAAAGTGATCACACGAAATTAAAGTTAATAAAGAAACAGGTGGTGTATATTGAAACATCGAGCTACTAGTTAATTGTATAGTATTTTCCATGGAACACAAAATGAAAAGCCCAGAACTATGACACTGCTGAATTTTAATCACATTTCCCTCAGTTTATACTCCAAATTTTCCTACCTGTGCCCTTTTTTTTCAATTTTAAGCATACTTGTTATAATAACACCTTTTCCCCTTATAAAGGGGATACATATTACACAGGCAGTAACTATTTCTAGGTTTCCCTGCTTTATTAAGACTCCAGAAACTAGTGTTTTATATCGAATATTTAATGTATGCACTTCATTTTAGGTATTTTCATTGAGAATATGATATATTTGAAAAATATTAACATATCACTAAACTTACTTAGAAACCACCTACAAGCGTTTGGGATATCAAAATCGAAAAAAAGACATATAAACAATTAACAGGCCTCTGATCAGGTGGTCAACGTACAGTACTGTTATGACCCATGACTGACTTAAAATGATTTGTTCGGCAAATTTACAAACTATGATCCCAAAAGACCCACCTTAAAGCCCTTACCATATCAATTAATGTGATATTTATAATTGAATAATCCAGAACATTTTTAAACAAACACAAACCAGTTGACACATTAAGCCTACCCCCTGAGTGTTTGGGTCACAGGGCTGGTGCATGATTTGCCCAGACACTATAAGTGTGATGAGTCTGCAAACTCCCCTGTCACAATCTATAGGCAAACATACCAAATTAACTCTTAACTGCATAACATTAATTTGTGCAATAGTTGTAAATCTAATCCTTCTGTAAGTAACTGAACAATACAATTTTGTTAAGATATCAAATAACTTTCTGAACACTTTCTGTTCTATTATCTGGGTCATCCAATGGTGGGACAAAATACCTAGTTATTTATTTGTATATCAATACTATGATATATTATTGTCTTGCTATCAGGTTTTACTGTAGAAACACAATCCCACTGTTCTGAGTGTCATCTTAAATCAAGCTCTCATACAAGGTTTAAAATGAAATCCTCTTGTGTTAATCCTGCTCGTTTCTGTCTTAATTAGACCCCACAATCACACAAAATGATGTAAGGTTCACGTTTCACATACTGGTAGTTTATTAACACCAGAGACAACAAGCTACATCACAACAACCTCAGTGATAAAAGTTTGATTAACAAATACTCAAGAAACATTTACAGGCTAATGAGGATATGTAATAAAGTGATTATTATGATCAAAAATTTACAGTTTATCAAAGCTTTTCCTTCTTTTTTTTTTTTTTTTTTTTAACAGCGGCGAGCTACTCTAACACACGCTCAGAGTTGCTTTAAAAAAATTAAAATAAAACTTAAATGGCTGTACATTGTCAGAATAACTCCTGGAGTTAAAAACAAACAAAAAAAGACAAAAAGAAAAACAAGTAAATTACAACTGGCAAACACAGAAATGTGTAGTGTTCTTAAATGCACCACTCCCATGTAAGACATTCTCAGAAAAAACTGAAAGTGTCATTAAGTGCTCAGCTGTTCTTGTGTTTTTGGCTTAGTGTCTCCAGCCATAATGCGATGAATCCTCCTGCGATGATTTTTGAGTGATTTAAGGTTCGGGTATCTACCCTGACATACATCGCACTGATAGGATTCAGACTGTTTGTGAGTAAGCAGATGTTTCTGTAAGCCGTCCACAGTGCCAAACCAGCGGAGACAAACAGGACAGCGTACAGGCTTAATGGCAGGCTTGCAAGCCCCACTTCTCTGGTGAAAGAGAAGACTGATTGTGTTGGGGAAGTCAGAGTTGCAATGGGTACAGTGATATGTTTTGGGTGGGTTTGTGGATGGGTTTGTAGCCCGCGCACCTTTGCATCGATTCCAGGATAGGTGCCTTCGAAGAGAACAGCGAGTGGCGAAAGTGTTGCCACACCGTGTGCACACAATCCTCTGCTGCTTTTTTACTGGATTTGGAGGCTGCTCTGTGTTGACGGTTTGCTTCTGTGGAGGCTGATGCACTGACGGAGATGGCTGCTGCGGAGGTCGCTGTTGCTGAAATCGAAGCAACAGAGGTTGTGACCGTTGTGGTTGTAGTCCCTTCAGCAGCTGGTGATGAGGATGCATATGGATCTGCAGATGAACTTCGTAATCTGCCCAGGAATTAACAGTCTCTCCACAGGTCGGACATGTGTATGACTCCTGGGCATGCTTCTGCAGATGCTCCAAGAGAAGCCTTGGAGATGTAAATCCCACCCCACACTCACATGTCACCCTCCTTGGCAGTACCGATGGCAATGACATGATGCCCCAGTTGCCTCCATCCTCCTCCTGTGTTTGACAATCTGTTGTTGTGCCTGACTGCTGTGCAGTTCCTCTATCCACATCTGTTATTGTTTGTTGCAGCTGGCACTTGTTTCTGTGAACCATCATATTATCTTTGCGGTTAAAGGTCTTCCCACAGACAGAACAAGGAAACATTGGTCTCATGTTGTTGGCATTTAGTGGGGTGGCACCCTGACTGGCACTCTGTGCTACGGTCCCAGATCCACGTGGCCTGAACCCACACAATCGTAGATGACGCCTCAAAGTAGATGGCCGACTGTAGGTTTTCTGACACCTGTTGCAAGGGTAACGTTTTACACCATCTCTGACAAAATAGCGCAGGCTAGAGGGAGCAGTCTCTGCATGTATGACTGACAGAGATTTCCCTGTCTCTATTCCATTACCAGCTTTCTCTATAGAGCTAAGCATCTCCGTTTCATCATCCAAGGGCATCGTCCACTGCCCTTCATTACCCTCTCCATCATCAACTGCTGCTGCATCCCAGCTGCTGTTTTCTTCTCCTTGCTGCAGCGACATCCCACAAAGAGAGGCATCTTTGTGCTGCTCCACGGTAGAGGATTTGGAGTAGAATGGTGCAAAGTTATTTGCAGGACGAGTCCAAGCCAACTGTGATGTTCCAGATGACTCTGAAGTTGGAGAGGTCACCTCGACCTTGATTCGACCAGTAACTTCAGTGCCCACCCCAACACTTTTTTGAGATCCAGCTGTAACATCTGCATCTGATTTGGATTTACTGTTTGATCTCAATACTAGCATTCTCTGAATGGAAGGATTGGTCTGCTGAAGGATGGCTGCCCGAGGGCCCTGGCACTTGTGCTTTTTAAGATTCCACCTCCGTGCATAGGTGTGCTTGCACAACGGACAAAAGAAAACTTTTCTAGTGTTGTTTAGACTATGGAATGGCGCTAGTTTTGGTGCAAACGGTAACTTGTTCTTGAACGAGTTAGACAGCTGTATAGTTTTGTTTCCTAACTGGGGGCATACATGATTGTCAGGTAAAGGCATCCGCCCAATGATGAGCTGTTTGCAGCGACGGCAACATTTAATCCTCTCTTTTTTGTGCAAGAAATGATGCTCTGTCAGTTTGTCCAAGTTCTGAAAGACCCTTCGACAGCGGCCACATTGATATCTTCCATATGTGCCATTAATGCCAGGATCTTTGAGTTTCTGACGGGTTTCAAGAACGACAACAGGCGAGAAAGTCTTAGTCAGAGACACCACCTTCTTCTTACTGGACTCAAGAACTCTGCTGATGGATGGAGATTTCGTCTTTACGCTGGGTGTTGCAAGCAGCCGTCTCAACTGTGCAATAGAGAGATCGTGGATCGGGGGCACCTCAGTTTTTGCTCCCGGTGTTATGTCAACAGGGACGACTTCTTGTTTGGGGGTAACGGCTTCATTGTTCTGATTCTGAGACTGAGGAGCTGTAAAGCGCGTCATGTACGCTGATGCCAGCAACTTCATTAGATCATTTTTTTTAGGTAAATTCTCACAATTTCCAACAGACTCCTTTTTGCCTTTGGAATGCATATCCTCTACAGTCTCTGATATCTGCTCTGCTGTGGCTGACATGTTCTGGAGTTGTTTCTCACTGTCATCTTCAGGGAGTGAACACTGACCTTGAGTGGTTACGATGGTATTATCATCGTTAAGCCTTACATTTGCTTTATGGTCTGTTAATGTGGTTAGTTCAACAGCTGGGGACTTTGAGGTAGAGGGGCAACTAAGGACCAAATCGGGCTGGATTACAGTTGGAGTGAATGATACATGATGGGTGGGAAAAGCGTTATCTGTTCCGCAGAGAACGCTATTATTATCCAGAGGTGGCATTAACTGTAGTTGAGAAACATGTGATCGCTTATGCTCCAGCATCAGACTGAAGTCCTGAAATTCTTCTCCACAATCACAAATAAAAAAGGAAGGTGAAGGGCTCTCAGGCAAGAGTGTCGGTGCACTGGGGTGCTCGCTGGATGAGTTCATGCTTGCAAACAGGGTTTCATGTGGGCTGATGTTCGGCTGTGGAGGGGCGGATACCTTGGAGAGTGCATTAGCATGGCTTGCCTGATGAACCAGCAAGGAGGCCAATCCAGTGAAGGTGGCTGAACATGCCACACAACGATACACTTTGGAGGAGGAAGCACTGCCCTGAAACCCCAGCATCATGGCAGCCACACGTACAAGGCAGGTGATGTATTCATGCAAGGACGTTTCCTGCAAAACACACACAACATACACAAAATGATGTCATCACGTGGAAATGGACAATCACAATTTGCATATTGTTTGCAACAGGGCTGCACGATATGGTATGAAATGCGATTCACAATTGGTGGGATTTTTTATTGTCTCTCTGTACCAAAAAATATGTTTTTGTAGGCCATGGCATTTCTGCAGCACAACAGTACTTCATTAAACTGCTGGTTATCCCACATCATACCTCTATCGAAGATTGTAGCTTTATGTGAGTTAGATAATTGTGCAGCCCTAGTTTGCAAAAATAGATATTTCAGCCTAAAATCTTTCAACTAATTCTAATAGCATACCTGTATTCTCATTCATTTTACTGTTACTCACACATAAACAAAAACATGTTAAGGTGGGGATTGAGCAAACATGGTTTAACTAAACCACTGCTTTTAAAACAGCCCCTAAATTACCCTGCGTTCCAATAAACATACTATCCTACTATTTATGCCAGAAAAAAGCTGAGTATATAGTATGTATGTAAAATGCAGTATGTCAAAAATACCAGGGTGTCCTATTACATATGGTTGTATTTTGCAGTATGCAACCTTTTCTAGTTATTCTGAAAGCCACAATCCTCTGCGATGTGTCACGCAACTATAAACAAAGCCGAGAGAGCAAACATTTGACAGCCCCTTGAACTAAATGACTGACATGGCATTGACAGATTAAAGTATATTGAAGTGTAGGTACTAGGTTTTTTGTTCTCCAAAATTGTTTTTGGACGCGACACATCATGATGATGACGTCGGTGTGTTTTCACGGTGTTTCCCCGGTGTCCCCACTGTCAATCTAAACCCGTTTTATAATCATATGGATTCTGTTATAATATGTAGTGATTGAGATCCTGACCCACCAAACATCCTGGAAATTGACAAATTTACGCTTTCCGTGCTAAATTATATAATTACATAATCACCATCAGTTAACTGGAAGCTGTTTGACTCCCTCACTCGCGGGGACGGAGGCGGTTTTCCGGGGGAAAGTTCCCTGAAGTCTCAGTCCGGAGGGCTGACGGTCGCAGTGATTTATTTATGATTTATTTTCATCACAAACACTTGGTGAGTTAAAGTTTTTTGCCGTTGACAGACATTGTTTTTCGGGCAGAAACGTGACAAAGAGTCGGTAGGACGGGTGGGAGGACAGACAGGAGGCAGATGCTTCTCCACGTAGTTGTGGTATTTTTTTCCTCATATAAGTTGCCAAAGACCGTTACAGTTACTATGTTACTTTTGTTTGGTCATGTAACGTTGCTTTGTGGGAAATTTCTCTTTAAGTTGAGTGAGGGACCTGTGCAGTTATCAGACTGTCTGATCGACACGCCCTCGAAACGCGAAGCCAGCTTATCCATTCACACCGGTTTGGTTCGCCAATAATGCGACCCTGATACTACCTCCAGAGGCGGATCAGCGCTAGAGCGAAATTTCTCCCCTCGCCGCCTCCAAGAGATTCACACTGAGACGGAGGCAGGGAATTGGCGCACTAACCCCGTATTCAAACGCCAGTGTGAATGGGGCTGGTATATACTTTGTAGGGAGAGCTGCAGTACAAATAATAGGAAGAAAAGGCCATGCTTAGTCAGTGCAGCCTTGGCCTGCATTCTCTCCCAGCATCCTCCCGACAGAGCACCTGAGGGATGCCCTGGAATGCAACATGAGGAGACACAGCCCTGCCTGCCCATGGTCAGCACAAAGCACAGCTGCAGATTTACACCTTTTTGTCTGACTTGTGAAACAGATTTGCTTTATTTTGACCAAATGTATCAATCCACATTGACAGAGTCACTTGCCACGTCTGTCTGTTTCTAAGTCTAGCATGCTTTACAAAATAACCTCACAATAGTGATGATTTTACCCTCTCCTCCCAGTGCTTGAAGAATATTTTGTAAGATATATTGTTTCTGTGGTGTTTTACTGTGGTTTAGAGATTTGTTCCACTCCTACATTCCTGTGTTTTACTGTACGGTATTTTAGCAGTTTTCTGATCTGCTGATGCCAAATCACATATATATTACATATATATACATATACATATATACACACATATTTTACATATATATTATGTAATAAATAAATATGAATATATCTATATCT
>OMLP01044104.1:13388-33569 GCA_900302685.1 Spondyliosoma cantharus
TATTAGCTGAAGTTGCACATGAAAATACAAAAAAAATATATATATATTTTTTTTGTATTTTCATGTGCAACTTCAGCTAATAAAGTATTTGCAATGCCTTCAAGAGATGGATGGCTGGTAATTTTATATGATAAGAGCTACATAAAGGCAACGGAATCTGCATTCATACATGACACATTCATTATACAAAAGAGGTTTCTCTACATACTGAGGTCGTGTATTTTGATAAAAAAAAATCAAGGATGTATTGTTGAAAATGTCCCAGGAACAAAACATAGCTTTGTGAACTATATTCAGTGTACATTTGATTGTATTGCTGTAAATTAGGGATACGATACAGAGAAACAGACCTTAATTCATATGTTGGCTGATTATCACAGCATTAGGAAAGTGTCCAGTTTCTTTTAAAATAAAAAATGCGCCTTACATCACTTCCAATAAGCAGAGGAGACAGATAAACTATGGACTCAAAGAAAGAGCTCCTGCTGGTTGTGAAGTCTGTCTGAACATTCATGTTCAGTTCATGTGTTTTAGGTTACAGGAGCATGTGGGTGAGGCTACACAACACAAAGAAAGAGAGTAAGAGGAGAGAAGAGTACCAGTCATTTTAGTTGGTGTCTTAACCTCCTGACACACACAGCAAACATATACCATCTCAGCCACAGCAAAGAGCTCTGCAGTAAGTTAACAGCCCCCCGGAGGGAGGGGAAGAGCGTTGCAGCATCTAAGAACACTTCCTGTACATATCCCCGCCTCTCCTCACCACCTGTGTACTACACATGTGTGTGTGTGTGTGTGTGTGTGTGAGCACAGGGGAGGCCTTTACTGCCCAGAAACCATCCCCATCTTTTCTCCTTGGAGGGGCTTTTGGCCATGGATCATGTTCAAAGACCGCTGGTGGTTATGGGAAATGATCCCACTCTGTAAATGTTTTCATTTTATTTCCCCCTTTACTCCTTTTGCTTCAAAGGACATGCTTCACTCACTTTCTGCTGAGCGAATCGGGATGCGCAGGATTGATAGTGCGCTGAAATGAGTCAAATGCAACAGCTGCATATACTGTAGTGCACCGCTCCCGCTATGATCATTTTCGTTTCAGCACAAATCATTTACATTACAATCATGAGCAGCGTTGCTTTGTTTTTCCCTCACTGGGGGTGATCTCTCCGAGCATTTTGATGAATAGACCGAATGTATCATCAAATGCTCTCCTCCAATCACACGTACCCATTATTTGGAATATAAAAGCAGCATGGAAAAAAGAGGGGCTCGGTTTGTCAGTGGCAGCCCTGGGCACAGACAGTTCTCTGCCTGTCACATACCTGCCGCTGCCACTTCCCTTTAGCATAAGCAAGCGTGAAATGTTTACTTGAACACATTTCTGAGGGAGAGCGTGGAATGAGAGCTGGCACGAGCTGCATAGGAGGAACGCCGATGTGACAGATATATAAAACAGGGTGAAAGAGAGGAAGGCGGAGGATGAGGGACGAGGACACAGAAAGTGAGCGTGCGTTTCTTTCGGGGGTATGTGTGTGTGTCTGCGTGCATGTACAAGAAAGTGAAAGAACGACTGCCACTTGCCATTGTGCCAGCTCCGCAGTCGAGGTGAGTTTTCAGTGTGGGATAAATCCAACCTGATGCACCCGTCCGTGCGCCTTCAAAGCGTGCAGGCATTGCCATGCTGTTCACGTCACAGGACAGGCACACATTAGCTGTCCAACTCCTCTTTCATCTCACAACTTCAAAGAGGCCCATTGATTACTCTAAGTGGCCATTACCAAACATCCGCGCCTGCCGCCTCAGTCAAAGGCAACCACTGACAAAGAAGAAGGCAAAATCATCATGAGTTTGAATTTGAAGCGGATGGAAAAGGACGGCAATCCACTGACAGACAGACTGAAAGACAGCAGAGTCAGACGACAGAGAATAAAAGAGGAGATAGCACCAAAGAGAAGAAAACATCACTTGCAAAAACAACAGCAAACAATAAAAATGACAAGCACTTTTGGATGTGTACAAACAAGGCACTCTTGTAGAACGTGGAGTAGAAGAGTGATGTGAACACGGGATCCCCTGAGAATCCCCCCATGATAGCACAAGACAACGGAACAGAGCCGAGCTGATGTCTGCCGACAGACTTACACAGCATCAGAATCGGAGAGACAGAGAGAGATGGAGAGTAAGAGATTCAGATACAGACAGGATTAGGGAGAAGCAAGGCTGTATTCACAGCTCCAAAGCACTGTTACTGTCCGCTACTGATGCATTACATCTCTCTCTGTTCTACACATACAATACAAATAAGAAAAAACTTATACGGATGCTCCCGTACAGACAGATAATGCAATGTAGACCTGTTAAAGAGTCCAGGATAACACAGAATGGAGGTTTTTAGAAGATTCATACAGATTTCGTGGAAAGAAGCTGGCAGTATTTCTTTGCGTTTGGCAAAGCTCATATTTGTGCATTACAAATGAAAAATTAACAGATGAATACATTAATAATTTTAAAAAAAGAAAGAAAACACACAACTTTTTAGTATAATGAATCAGCTTTGGGTGCAGCACTCTTGTCTCTCCATTATCATTCTCAATTTAACTTCCATCATTCTCCCTGTTTTCCTGTTGGCCTCTAAAAGCTGTCCTTTCAAATAAGGGCTAAAATACTATCCCCAAGAAGACAATCCTTAAGAATTCAAACAGACAGCCTTAATCAGTGGTCAAATCTTTTCATGGAGCAGTTGCAGCTATAAGCGGCCAAAAAAATTGTTGTGGCCCAGATCTGGCTCACACCTGACACATGTGTTCAGCCCACATACCGCATGGCATGGTGGCACCTGGGCAGTCCACTCCTGTTTGCTGGATCTGAGTCAAGAGCAGTGTATACTATGGCCACATGCCAGCAAACACACAAACCGTATAAACAAGAACTGCCCCAAATCTGGGCCACGGTTCCTTTCTATTCTTGGGCTTGATCTGGCCACGACCTGGGTCAGTTCAGGCCCAAGAGTAGACCGCCATCATTCATGTGATTTGTGGGCCGGATGATCGTGTCTGGTGTTGGACATCTTTTGCTATTTGGGTAGAGCATAACCATGCATTCTTTGGGAGGATTGTTATGGTAAGTAGTATCTGTAAGTAAATCTGTGCCTGTTCAAATTTTTAGCACTGAATTTTTTTACATCGAATTTCTAACACTGAAATTTTTTTGCCATCGAAATCAGACTTTGAAATCTAAAAGTCATCGAATTTCTAGCACTGAATTTGTTCTGTTTTTTTTTTTTTCAATGTTTAAAAAAAATTCATTGTAAAAAAAATTTGATGTCTCAAAAAATTCAGTGCAAAAAAATTCAATGTCTCGAAAAATTCAGTGTAAAAAAATTCAATGTCTCAAAAAATTCAGTGCAAAAAAATTCAATGTCTCCAAAAACTCAGTGTAAAAAAATTCAGAGTCAACATCCGGGTAACCAAGGAGAAACAATCGATCCCTGTATCAAATCATCCAACATCCAGCCAATCAAGTTATACTCCATTGGTCACATGACGCCGAAACAGGAAGATGGTGGTCTCCTTGGTTACCCGGATGTTGACTCTGAAATTTTTTACACTGAATTTTTCAAGACAAAGTCTGTTTTCGATGCAAAAAAAAATTTCAGTGTTAGAAATTCGATGTAAAAAAATTCAGTGCCAAAAATTCAAATTCAAAATCCGATGGCACAGATTTACTTCCATAGACTGTGTCCTCCCATATACAGTCGAAAATACGTTAAATATGTCCCCCCTTTAATGGGGGTTCAGGGCAGGAGCTCCTGGACTTCTGTTGTCACTTCACCCCAGGCTCCATCGCTGGGATTGGATCTCTGGGTCTCCTGTGTCACCCCCGCTGTGTGCACGGGGCCTCCAGACGCAGGTGCTATTCCCTACGGTGCTGACGGCGGTGTTGACGGTGGTGCGGCTGTTCCCTCCGTGCTGACTGACAGGCGCTTCATTTATTATTTGTTTTGTTTATTCCGCTTTGTTAAGTGTCCTTGGGTGACCTGAAAGGCGCTTTATAAATTAAATCTATTATTATTATTATTATTATTATTATTATTATTATTATCACCAATGGAAAACATGTCAAAGCTTACCACTGCACAGCGGGACTTGCAAGCATATCCACATTCTGCTTCTTAAAAGAACCCAAACACCAAACACACGTCACAAGAACAGTCTCTATGCAGATAATGTACTGCTGTTCCTACAAAAACCCCCCTTTTTAAACAGTAATTATTATGAACAAGATGAAGGGTCTAGCGCCTGGCCAACCCCCCTTCAGGACAGCAGCCACCCCTACAAGTAAGTTCTTGTTCTCCATCACAGGACAAGGTCAGGATCCAGGTCCAGTCCTGCATGCAGTCTATCAAGAGGCCCACGCAAAACTTTCAGATACAGATCTTCCACTTCAGAAACAGCCCTCGTCAGTAAATATTAAATAAATGTAAATGCAATTATGAACCTGAAAACTTTAAAGGCAGTAAACTTGCAATTTGCCACTGCAAAGTCATGGAATTTGATCAGTGCACGCATAAAGTCTGAGCCTGAAATCAGCTTTTAACAAACATTACCAACATGATCAGTCATGATATCCCAACTTGTCACTTACTCATGTGTGCTGTCTTGATGAGGTCACGTTGTTCAGAGTGCAGGCAAGCTAACAATGGTGTTGATGCACAATAATTGTGTGTGTGTGTGTGCTAACGTACAAATAGGCAACAACCCATCACAAAAATGTATTGGTCGTCAGAGGAACATTTGGTCAGCAACAGTTTATGTGTGTGTGTGTGTGTGTGTGTGTTAGACATCCTCATCTTTGCGGCAGGGAGGAAACGCTGATTTATCTGTTGTCATTGAACTGGTGCCATTATTACTGTGCCCTGCTCTCCTATTTCAGCACAGCAAAGCCTGCAGTCAAACACACACAGACATTTTACTGTAGCCCCTTCACCTGAGAGCTGGTTGTAGAACAAACACAGTCACATTGCCGAATTATCAGGCTTAAAAATGTTAAATGTTTCTATTGTGGTTTGGTTGCAGCTTCCACCACAATTTTAAGTGTTACAATGACGTAAAATATTATGGTCTTCTGTCAAATGAGTGTTCATTATCTGATCAGACACCACTATCCTTAACATGAATAAATTCGTACCAGTGGACCCATAACTAGAGCATTTTGGGTAAAACCAAGCGAGGTCTGAAGTGACAAACAACAAAATACACATTAATGTATCATGCTGTTGCTAAAAGTTTGAAATTAATTGATGGATTTCATGAAAAAATTGGTTGATTCAATTACATAAGGATACTTAATATTTGTTATAATTTCTAAATTAGAAGAGGCAAAGCAAAAAAGTTGCAGACAACACATAATCCAATCACCTGCTCAGCACAGCAGATGATGTGCTGCAGCCTGACCCTATCCCTGTTAGTGGCAGAAGCATTCCACATGGTCATGGAGGACGTGAGGATGGATGAACAACGGTGGTGTGGAAGTGCACCGTCACTGACTTTGGCACTTCAAACTTCTTTGTCTCCACAGTGTCAGATGGAGACAAACTGCTACATTTAGCTGTTCCTGCTGATCAAACTTGCTCTATAAGAAGAAATACAAATGTAACCGGTAGTGAGTGCCTCCTAGGCTACTGTAGGTGTAGGTCCTCCCACTTCCGTGTTTCCAATTTGTTTGGCCAGACATATAAGTCACACCGGCCGTGAGAATTGCGACTGTTACAGCAGAGGCTCTGGCACATGTTGGTTATAGTTTTTAAGTGCAACATGCTGTTGTTCATTCTTACCCTCTGTGTTGTTGTTTTTTTAGGTCTTACCACTACTCCTAGCGACACAAAACATATTCTCTGTTTGTGTAAGTGCTGTCGGCCGGTTGTGAGCATGGTCACACGGGTGGTGGAGGGTTTTGGTGATGAGTCGCTCACCTGTGCTTCACACCCCCTAATCTGTTTGATAAAATAAATTCTGTTTTGTTTTAAACCAATCCTTTTGTCTCGGTCCGTAATTCCCAGCCACATGCACATAGAGTATCTGTGGTGTTTCAAGTGATTTGAGTCGGTCAGTGTAAAGCTAAATTATTTCTCAAACCAAAGTTTGGGCCTTGTTTCGGCCCTGGCCACACAAATTTAATAGACCTACATATATGTATGTGTGCCACCGTTACCAGGCTTGCAACATCTCCACTAGTTGTATTTTTGTATTTTTAAACCAATTGGGAATTCTAGACCCTTTGAACTTGCTGTAGCTGGTCGGTGTTGAAACTACACAGTAACAGATTGAGTTATTAATGTTAAGTCTGTGGTTACAATTCCATTACCAGAGCATATGAGATACTGTTTATGCCTGTAAATGTGACCACACATGTCGTAAGTATATGACTTAAAACATATCATTTGTAAATACACTTTTATCGCGGTTGATGATAACCTCATTCCCATTATGTGTTAGCATCAAGTTAGCAGGCTAAGCGCTTGCCATATAAAATCAATTCAGGAATCAAAAAATGCATACTGTAGTACACTGATCAGGCATAAGTTAGTTATTATAATAAGTAAGTTATTATCTCTTCATCATGGCACCTGTTAGTGGGCGGGATATATGAGGCAGCAAGTGAACACGTTGTCCTCAAAGTTGATGTGTTAGAAGCAGGAAAAATGGGCAAGTGTAAGGATTTGAGCAAGTCTGACAAGGGCCAAATTGTGATGGCTAGAAGACTGGGTCACAGCATCTCCAAAACTGCAGCTCTTGTGGGGTGTTCCCGCTCTGCAGTGGTCAGTATCTATCAAAAGTGGTCCAAGGAAGGAACAGTGGTGAACCGTCAAAGGGTCATGGGCGGCCAAGACTCATTGATGCACGTGGGGAGTGAAGGCTGGCCCGTGTGGTCCGATCCAACAGACAAGCAGCTGTTGCTCAAATTGCTGAAGAACTTAATGCTGGTTCTGATAGAAAGGTGTAAGAATACACAGTGCATCACCATTTGTTGCGTATGGGGCTGCATAGCCGCAGACCAGTCAGGGTTCCCATGCTGACCCCTGCCCACTGCCAAAAGTGCCAACAATGGGCATGTGAGCATCAGAATTGGACCAAGGAGCAATGGAAGAAGGTGGCCTGGTCTGATGAATCACGTTTTCTTTTACATCACGTGGATGGCCGGGTGCATGTGCGTCTCTTACCTGAGGAACACATGTGTTCCTCAGGAACACACCTGAACACACCTGAACACACCTGAGGAACACATGTGTTCCTCAGGTGGCACCAGGATGCACTATGGGAAGAAGGCAAGCCAGTGGAAGCAATGTGATGCTTTGGGAAATGTTTTGCTGGGAATCCTTGTGTCCTGCCATCCATCCATACAAAACACAACGTATGTGATTTACTTACATTTACTTACTTACGCAACATAACTTAAAAACAAACTTCCTTGACTCTTGGTTACAAACAGGACGTGAACCCCGGCCTTTCCCCATTGTCCAGCATATAACCCATCCAGCCACCCCCTCACATAGACTTTTGTCAGTCATTATACTGCTGGACTAGAAGAGTGCTTCCAGGAGGAGCACTAGAAGTCATCAAACTTGGAGGTGTACAGCCAGTTACCAGACTGTTTGACGTACTGGGCAGACAGTAGTTAGCTGTGATTTTTAAGATTAAGGACCACACCAGCATTTAACTTGAGTAAAGTAAAGTAATATTTGCCAGTACGTTCCACACTGTTTATTGTGCTGAAGCTGAGCATCATATTCGCTATCTTGCGAGCTGTACTATAAAGTAGCTCACTTTTCCTTGGGGAATGTTTGGTTGCTCCTTCTCATAGCCATGTTGGAGGACAAGACATTTTTTTCATTTTTGTAAATTAGATAAGAAGGATACTGAACATACAGGAAAGCAACTGTGGATTGTTGTGGCTCTCAAGAGGTCTTGTGTAGCAGGCTGCTGTCTGGCTCAATCTGGCCATTTCTCTGTTGAGAAAATGCTGACGTCACTGATTTAGGCAAGATTGGCTTTATTGTATTAAGGTCTCAATTTCGGATACCAAATTTGATTTCAATGAATTAACGCATAACCACTGGGCGCCATCATCAAACCAAAACAAGTCTAAAATCTAAATTTCTCCCTTTTGGTTTCTGAATTTTTTTTTTTTTTCTCAAAGCACAGGAGAAGGGTCCAGTTGCAGTCTTGCAGACTACACTTTACTACAGGTCAGACCCCTGGATATCTTTCCCTAACTTTAACCAAGACGTTTTGGTGCCTTAACCTAACCATTCTGAAGGAGTAATACTTGGTAGACATTCCTTGTAGGCACTATGGATTCAGGGAGATATACTGGGAACACAGGACTAGTGATTTACAGAACAGATAATGTATAGTAGACAAAACAATGCGTTCATTTCGTTTCGACTTTCAGAGTGGGGACTGAACACGGGTTCCACCAATGCTAGTATCCCCTTTAATAACAGTACGTTCTTTTTGGACTATCTTATATCATTGCCAATGCAGGGGGTAATGTGCCCTCTATGTAGCCAAGCACAAAGTAAGGTATGAATGTATGGGTCAGGCTGTGGGATGTGTAGCGTATCTGGCCTTTTGGTGTTTGTCTCCAATCGCAGCTGGAGAAATACTGATTGCTTTTACTTTTATCTCTTCTAAAAAACTGTAACCATAATAACAATCTATCCTTACCCCCTTCTCTTTTTAGCGTCCTAACTGTAACCGTATCTTAACTTTATTTTACCTGATGTAACCACAGTTTTGCAATTAAAGATTATCATGCTTTTTGCTGAATAATCGACAGATAAGACAATTTCTACTGAAGGAATAGTGTCAATACAACTGTTGACTGTGTGCTCTGTGGATTCTGGGAAAGTAATTTACATCAATTTCTCACATGTCCCTTTTCAATGTCATCGACACCACAAAGAGATCTCAGTGACAGTTATCTCAAAATGTGTTTTTTTCTTTTCTAAAAAAAGAAAGCTATGTGCTCATCTGAATACGATGAGGGATAAGTGAGAAAGTATTTTGTTAAGAAAGTGGGTGTTGCAACCCTTTACATCCAGATTCTTCACATCAAATTGCCTCTTAGATGTGAAAAACAGCAAAACCTGAGGATTTTCCTCATCCTACTATCGCAGTAATAGACATGGAAATAAAACACTCAACCATACGCACACAGGATGCATCTGTATATCCACACATTCCCACTACTGCCTTCCAAATCCAAACAGATCATAACTGCTTTCGTTCAGACATTCTCTATATGTTGTACGTGGCAGATCCTGGAGGCAGATGGCACTGCCAGGCATGTATATATTTTATGTCCCTACCCCGCCCACGCTGAGGCTTGGGATGCTAAAAAGCTCATAAAAAAAAATCAAAGATCAGCGGATAGAGCTAATAATATAATCATTGGGAACACCTGCAAAGTTGCAGATGGGTGATTTCAGGCCGACGCTTCATCAGTCGCAAGGTCCCGCCCACCCATATGGACAGCTTGGGCAGTGGGGACACTGTCACTCATACTCTCTCTTTCTGCCACACACACATACACACACAAACACATACGCACACAGACTTTTTATAGAATGAAAGCTGGGCTCAGTGTGTGTGTGTATGTGTGTGTGTGTGTGTGTGAGTCTGTGACTGGTTCATGTTTATATTTAATTTAGATGTAATTGTGCAATTGTTCTGAAGTTAGAATTTTGGCTTTGTGTATCTTTTTGTCTATTTAAAGCTAGCAAGGGCAGCTAGCCTGCAGACTAGCAAGGGCAAACAGAAAAAAAACCTGAACATGCCATACGAGACCAAGCACTGTATGATGGGTAAACATGCTACATTCTGGATAAAAACGCACGGTTGTATGTCCACAGTGAAAAGAACTCCCAGTAGTCGTTGCTTGCGGTGTGAATCTACTATATAATACTCCATACTACGAAACCAAAAAAAGCTAACATCATGACATACACGTACCTCTGCTTAGCCCAACAATATCCCTTTTGTACTCAGTCATAGAAGTCATAGATGCCAGCCACCTACTGTGAATTCACTGGTTTAAAAAAAATAAATAAAAAAAAATCATCAAGATACATATATCATTCCCGGAGAAATTAACCAAATTATTGAAAAAAACACGCTATCACACAATGTTAAAGAAAGTGAGAAAAAATGACTAGATCCGTCACTTTACTAGATTTACACCAAAAGTTCATAAGGTCTATTTTGGATCGATACCCACCCTCCATCCAAGTTTCGTGGAAATCTGTTCTGTAGTTTTTGTGTATTCTTGCTGATAAACCAACCAACAAAGCCTCAGATGAAACCTCTTTGGCAGAGGTAACATACACCTACTCTAAAATCTAATAAGTAAACCAAAACTTGATGGAGGAGTCATTCTGGGATTTTAATCAGAAAAAAATTAAAAATAAAATACAGCCAGCAAATGCTTGTGACCTCACTTATATTTTGGTATTTCAGAGATGTTTTAGAACCACAATGAATATGCCATTTTGGAAGTTTTCTGATACACATGATGATATATTAATGATTCATTGGTTAGAAATCAGAAATACCAGCTTCATGACCTGCTCTACTACAGTTGCAATGACTTCTATTCCGATGCAAGAATTCACATTTTACCATCTTGCTGTACAAAATGGGCATAATTTATGACTGTCGGTTCAAGTGTGCTGCTGATTAATGCCAGTTACTCATCTGTTGCTCCAATGGCTGCCAAGATTTAGGCTTTCTCAACAGGCACAGCTCTGTTTTTGTTGTGAATGTGTAATATGCACTCAGTTCAGTTTTCCCAAGAATAAAAATGATGTGGATGCCTTCAGCCAAAGTACTGTGGCACACTTGTGCGTTTTGACAGTCCAAGAGACAATCAGTATACAATCAATGACACCTGAAAATCAGAATAAAATGGATTTAGTGTATAAATACGCTGTGAATCACACTTACGTGTGCATTTGAGCGCATTAAGACGTTATGTTGCTGTTTTTAGACAGCTGTATTGATTAAAACATAAGCGTATTTGTTCCGTCATATGCACAGCATGGGTGGCTGAAAAACACAGCTGAAACACATTCAGTGAAAAAAGCTTGTAAGATGGGAGACACTTTAGCATCTGAAAAAGTTTATGGTGCAAAATTGCCCTTACAGTATTTTGTTGGAAATATATGATGTGATTATTATGTAGCCACATGAGCTAATGCTTTTGGTTGTTTTGGGCATAGCAAATGTCTGCTTACAACATCAACTGGTTATCAGTCAATTGCTATTTTACAAACATAAAGTGGGACCGAATACATTTTAAGCCAAATCTGAATAGATCATTTCTTCTGTGGACTCTGTGTCTCTCCCTCTTCAACTTCTTGCAGTTCTAATACATTAGTTCCGTGTGGTACTGTAGTTCTGCTGTGCCTGCTGTACATATCATTTTAATCTGAATTAAAAATGCCATCTGGCACAAAATGTCTCATCGCTTTTACTTGAGACTTGCTTTCATCATGGCTGCCACTTAAAGCTGCTATAAGCAGTATTCTTTGTGTTTGGTCTGTAACCTGTGGCCCTCCACCCCTGGCTCGTGCAGTAAAAGAGAAAAGACATTTTCTGGTACCCCTGCAACCTTTATCCAATCAGGACAGAAAACAACATACTGGCAGTACTGTCTGCTCATAAACTTGCAAAGAACAGGATCCTCCTGTCTGCTGCCATGTCTGGCAATTACCACTGCACATTCATGTGGTTGTGCCTAACCTTAGCATGTCAATTATCTTCATTATTCTCTGTAGACAGAGTTTTCTTTTCCTTTTTTAATAATTTCTCTGTGTCTGTTATAAAGAACTTTGGATCAACTCTATTATTTTGGCTGAGTTGATTTGGAGTTTCCCATTGTTACCATTTGAAGTAAGTACAGAGCAATGTCACTGATCGCTCAATTGATATCAAATATCATTAATAATAAATATCAATATAAGAAGAGAGGCACAGAAAAAAAAAATGATACTTTCAAAAAAATATTTATAGCTCTTCATCTGATAAATGCTAACACGCATGCACACTCACAAACACATAACTGTGGACTCTGCATGCATTGGTCCACTCAGTCCCACCTCGACTCACAACACAGTGACACATGCCAGCTGATTAGTGGCTCATTGCAGTGTTGTCACAATGTATTTTTATTTCCTGGGCTGTATCATATGTGCTGCTATGCCCTGCTCACAGACCCCTGACAGGTGGTAGAGTCAAGGACAGCACTGTCACTTCATATTAACAGACACATAAATTTGGACAGGAAGCAGTGGGACAGCTAAAGTTGGGTGCTGATATTTCTGATTCTCTATCCTGGCAGACATAAATCCAACAAGATGAGTACTGCTTGTCTTCTTTTCAATCTGAAAGGACAGCAAGCCACCTGTCCAATGCAACAAGTTATTATAGCGACCTTCTATCAGTTGTGCATACGGCACAGAAAGTTCACACTGGAACACGAAAAGGCCTCACATCTGATAAGACTGAGACTTGTTCTACTGCTGCATGCCTATACGTATGCATGGAAAACATGAGTACACCTTTTTCTTATACATGAAGTTGTTTTATAAAACATGAATGTGCAGTGAGAACGTGTGCACCTTACACATACCAGGGTATACCAGGGCTACACATTTCAAGTTGAGATACTGAAATGATGAGGTGTACATAAAACATTAGCTGAGAGATGTAACCTTTTAGAGTTGATTGCAAAATAATATCACTTATTAATGATTAGTGAATTAGTGTTACACAGTGTTCTTTAAAATGTCACTCAAAGGCCAGTTTATAAACTTAATTTCAATGTATGATTGATTTTAGAGCTGTCCCAAACAATTATTTTTCAAACGATTTATCTAGATTATTTTTTCGATTAGTCAACTAATCTAACGATTCATTTAACGCTACATGACCAAACAAAAGTAATGTAGTAACTGTAACTGTAACTGTCTTTGGTAACTTATATGAGGAAAAAATACAGCAGTTGTACGCGGAGCAGCGCCCGTCCTCCCGCCTGTCCTACCCCACTCTTCATCACATTTCTTCCCGAAAAACACCGTCTGTCACTGGCAAAATTGACGCAAATTATTTATGTCGATGAATTTATGTCGTCGATTACGTCGACGTGTCGTCCCAGCCTTAATTGATTTCATCATTCTTGTTTATTTACATTGTTATGTAACTAAGTTGTTAAATTGAAGAGGGCCATCATGCTGAAATGGTCTTCTACTGTCAATATGGTGGTGTGTCCGTTGGATAGTGGCAGACCAGTAACAAAGTACAGGGAGATGTGAGACCAAGGACAATAGGGCACAGGCAGAGGTTATAAGAGACCAGTGGGAGCCTGGTGGGATGGCTTGTGCTGTTTGCAGATGGGAAAGGTGTTGATGAACTCTCGGCACCTGTGTTGTAGGACCTGGCTGGCAGGTAAGTCTGGAGCTGTGAGCCCATTGGGGGACCTTCGGGCCTGAGGAACAAACAGTGATCCAGAGGGCAGGAGCTGAGACCTGGCTGATCCTCCAGAGTGGCCTTTACACACACATGTAAGGATAAAAGTAAAGAACACTAATAACAGTTCTGATCACCAGTGAAGTAAAAAAAAAAAAACTAACAACTTGGTTATCATGCTAATTTTGGCCCCTTTTCTAGGATGGTGCTACGATGTGTGTTGAAGTTCTGGATGCTGGCAAATTTCTACTTTTCCATCCATATCCATCGAAGCAGCACTCAGAAATTGTTGGCATTAGTTGGCATTGAGTTTGAAAGAAAAACATGGAAGTAAAACTTGTCTACACAAGTTTTTAAAATCAGGTCAAACTGCTAAAATTTGCCTATTGACCCCATTCCCACTTCCCGCAAACAAGGCAGCCCATCTGTGATTTTTATCAGAAGCTGTCACACAGCGGTGAGGCTTTGTCTTGTCTTGGGTTTTTGCCTCATGAACTCCCTGTTTTATTTTGAAAGTCTAACTCTCCTCTCGTTTCAGGTCACTTGCGATTCCTCGTGTGTCACCCGTCTGATGTCACCCCTGATCCCTGATTGTTTCCACCTGTTTCCCATCACCCTCATGTGTCTTATAGTCTGCGTCTCCCTTTGTCTTGTGCCAAAGTGTCTCGTTCCGTCGTGCACCCCAGCCCTTTGTCATAGCTCCAAGTCCGTATCTAAGTATTGAATTTATTGTGTTTTTTTTCTCTGTTTATTCATTGCCTTGTGAAGCGTGATTTTTCGTTTGTTAATTTTTCAGCACAGCGCAGACTCGCAGTTTATGTTTATAGCCCTTTTGTTTCCTCCGCGAAGTGATTTTCATTTGTTAATATTTTCACAGCTTAGTCTGTTAGTGTAGCCTTGTTTCATAGCCTTGTGCCTTCCTCGTTGAGTGAAATTCTGTTTTCCTTTTTTAGCCAAGTCCTATAGTGTAGTTTATTGCAGCCTTTTATTTTCCTCAAAGTGAGTGATTTTTGTCTTCTCCGGTTTTGTGGAGTTCCCACTGTTGGTGTGGTTGTATTTTCCGAGCTTTGTTTCTTTATCTAGTTAGGAGATTGTCAGGTTTATAGTTTCTCAGCCTGTTGGTTTGTCACTCTATCCTGAAGCTACTGAATTTCAGAATAAAAGCCTGTGAAATTCTACTTTGCTCTGCATCTGAGTCCTCTCTCTAGCCCAGGCTTGACAGAAGCTTGACATTGTGCATTAATGGCATCACATTTCACGTCATGAATGCGCCTGGAAACAGATGTAGCAGAAGAGAAAACGACAATAGACCCATTGTGACAGGAGCATCTGTAAAGTGGTGGATAAATTATTTTGAGCATCACAAGCCCCACGAAATGACTCGTTTCACTAAAATAATTTGAGCCATTCGGTCCAATAACATTTGGAAAGTCTAGAAGAGGCACAATTAAATTATTGTATCCCCCTTCAAGATAGCCGAGCACTAAACCTGAAGTTAGCTGGTTTACGTAGCCGGGAAGTCAAGCTTTTTTGGCTTGAAAACACTTTCATAGGAATGAAAGGGGATCCACCTCCAACACTGTGTCCAGTAATAAAACGTCCTGAGATAGATGTATGCCAAGGTCCTTATTTATTTACAAACCACAACCGGCGGTTGATAACGCATCATCATGTTGCGTGTTGGAATTTAGCGTGTAAACCAGGGTCTTACCGAGTCAATTGACACAGGGTTAACACATGCCCATTGCACACAAAACCCTGATCTTAGCAGGTTTAAGTGGGATTTTGGACCATTAGAAAAAGGGGTATTAGATAAAAAACAAAACAAAACAAACAAAAAATAAGTAACATAAAGGCAAAGTGTCAAGAGTGAACCTGCATTTATCCAGAATTCACACATGATGACGTTATAATATAATGTCAAAAGCTGAAGTAAACTGTAAAGTCCATATACTTTTTTCTTCATAGAAATCAGGTTTTGTGCAAATTTCATAATGATGAAGATTCTGCAGATACACAGAAAGTATAGATAGACAGTATAGCTATTGGTTTATCACTGTCCAGTGCTCAGTGGCTGCAGTAATTAGAAAGGCTGGGACATGCATTTGCAATGTCCTGCTAAGGCCCCGATCACCAATAACAGCATTTATTGTTTTCTAATCAGCAGCCCTTTGGCTGCTCCGATCACTCAGTAAATAATGGAGATGTCAATATTGTCCCGCTCCTGTGACTCTGGAGCCCACTCGCACACCTACCCACCCATCCACCCCCGCTCTCCCTGCTCTCGTTCACCACTATAAAGCAGCTTCATTAATCACACATTACGTTTTGAAGAGTTCAAAGTGTCAAGTGTGAAAACACACACAACCACAAGCAGATGCACACGTGCATACATGCATAGAACATACTCACATAAAACATATATGTGCATGGTCACAAACAACCAGAAACACACAAACATGGTGGGACATCAACACATGCACCCCACTTTTTATCCTTGTTCACACACCTCCCCCTCCCTCCATACATTAGTGGTCAAGCAGCCAAAATGTCGTCTCGTCAGTGAGGCAGCGCCATTGATTAGCACTTCCAGCTTCTGTTCTGGCCCAGGAATTACCCCCTCTAATCTTGTAGTGAGTTATTTACTGGAGACCAATCAGCCTGATCAGATGAATTACCCTCTTTGTAACTGCCTGGATGCCCGAAGAACTCCTGCAGCACACAAACTCAAATGAACACACAAGCAGAGACACATTGATGCACACATACAAAATACATCGTTTTTAAGAAACATATCCTCCCATCATGGTCTCTCTTTCTACAGTATTACATCATCATCACGCTTGTACTGAAGGACGTATTTTTTTGCTTTTCCTTAACCATGGCCAACAAAACTCAGCATGCTTTAATCCAAATATGTACAGTATATACTGCAATGTGATATATTAACAGTAATGTTGAGTAAGGACTCAATGATGACTTCCGTACTGCTCGGTCCAGACCACCAAAAAGAACAGGCATGCCAACACTGCAACTTTAAAGCAATTACATTTGAGAAAATACCACTTAATTCTGCATATGCAGTCATACTGCACAGTATGCTTTATTATGGCCTTTCAACTCATTCTACTGCCACAAACTATTCGACTTTGTTCTCCTTAATTGGCCACAAAACCACATGAAAGCTATATGTTAACATGGCAGGAAGTAATTCAACATTTTCCCCTGTCAGGCTGTCGTCCTGTTTCACAAGCTAAATTAGATTTAGGGTTCAGAATAAACTGGTGTTTAGGTTGGGTGGCAGCCATTTGGCATAGGTATACTGTATGTGTTGCTGAGTATAAGTGAGATTGTGTTCACTCGCCTTTTCTGATCTCTGTGTAAATATTCATGATCTCTGCAGCATAAACTGATTAGTGTTCAGCAATGTTAGAATGTCAAAACAAAACAGAATAAAGTACAATGGTACACAATAGAAAACTACTCTCCCCTACTCCTGATTCATTTTCTACATCCTCCTCCTCCACCTCACCTTTCCCCCCTCACTACTCTCCTCCTATCATTCTCCTCTCACACCCTGATCCTCCTCCTCCTTCTCCTCTCTCATTCTGGAGGGGAAACAGCGGTGGCGACAGGCGAAGCAGAAACCCATTTTTCAGTTTAAATGCCAAGTGGTTATGTAGCATAATATTCAGTCAGAAATTAACCATCTTTCCCCTGCAGCCTGTCAAGACATAGAGACTGAGAGCAGCGACTGAAGGCTAAAGGGGGTGTCGATTTCACCAGTGCTGAGTTTGAATTATCCACACTGGCTTTCTGTAGCACTACTGCAGAGCAGACTTGGGTCACATGACATCTACAATAGCTGGCAAATGCCTGGAGCGCTTAGGGCCAATGCATGTGTGACAGAAATCAAATCACCTGTTTTGTAGTCATGTTGCTGTGAATGCAGCCAAGTCTTAAGACTTGAATGTATGTCTCAATTAGGGATGTCCCAATCCGATCTGCAGTATCGGGATCGGGGCCGATATGTGCATTTTTCAACTGATCGGGGATTGGCAATTTTGAACGTGGACCCAAGGCCAAATTTTGTTTACATCAGAGCACAATTTGTGGCAGAATGCAGACGTGCGCGTAACGTTACTTTGGTAAACCTGTGGATAAAATGTCTGCAGTGTAGCAATAACTTAAATTAAAAACTTAAAACAGCGACATGTAACATCTGCAATATGATCGTTTTGCAGGGGGGGTAACAAAAGAGCTGCATTTAATACTATTCATTTGATACGATAAAATATTACAGAGAAGGTAATTAAATTAATCGCTCTGGATAACCAGCTCATCTCGGTAGTAGAGGATCAGGGTTTTCTTCGCCATCTGGAGTTTTTGAATCCCCAGTATGCCCTATCATCTCGGCATAACATTAGATTGATTCCACTTTCGAGTTACAACCTGCCAGTATGCGCGCTAGTTTCGTGGGTCTCATACAGCAAAGCATGTAAAACAGGCAATCGAGGAGATGCTGAACGTGTGCAAAATAGACAATGTCATGTCATGTCCATGTCATTTTACATGACAACGTAAGGAATATGAAAAAAGCAATGCATGATATGGAGGTACCAAGCGTGGGCTGCGTTGCACACACACTTCAGCTGGCTGTTCACGAGGGTCTGCACACAGTGCAGCGTCACAGACTCACCTGCTAACACAAGGAAGGTGGTAGGCCAATGTTGCAATAGCATATGCAGAACAAGAAAGAGCCATATGAAAGTATATACTTTGTTTCAACAAAATAAAAAAACCTATTAAGGCACAGCTTGGATGCAGGTATTTTTTTTTCTTATTGCAGTTGTATTATCCAGGAAAATATTAGTTAAGGCTAAGTATCGGATCGGGACTCGGCATCGTCAGATACTAAATATTAAAGGACTCGGATCGGGGTAAAAGAAACCTGATCGGGACATCTCTAGTCTCAATATGTTGAAACAAAAGAAGAGCTGAAGTTGATTACAAAAGCAAAAGCAAAAGCACATAAAGATATTTAGACCTTCTCAGGTTTGCTTTGACTCTCCAGAACACTCCTACAGTGCAGTGCGTATGTAACCCACACACTAAAAAGTGGTCACTATCCACCTTATTCCTGACTTTGCAAGTTTACCCATGGTTCATAGTGGTAGACGGTTATGCTCTTCCGGTTGAACTGGTTGAACTTGTTGTTTACGCTAGCATAGCTGTCATGCTCACTCAAAAACTGGCTTTTAACACAAAGAAAGTAACAAAATGGACAAAAATCGGAGGTGGACACACAGTACGGATGTTTTAAAAAGTCGTGAGGACAGTTCTGTAAGAGTGCCTCACCCGTCAGTTCTCACGGAGTGGGCAGATGACATGAAGCAATGGCCCAACGTTAGCTACATCGACATAGTTAATTATCTTCTATCTAAGAATTGTGCAGTTACAAAAGCACAGAAGCATACAACTACCCGCACTGTAACACAATAGGGAAAGTACTGTTGTAGAAACACAGCGAGTTTATATTTCTGAAGGCAGCAGTAGAGCCCAGCCAGAGCCTCAATCAAGCTAAACATACAGCTTAGATAATGCTGAAGGAAAGTGGAGTCATGGAGACAGGCGTCTGCTCGAGCATTGCCGGGTTAGGGAAGTCATGTAGTCATGCAGCAGCTATTCTGTGGAAGATGTTCATAAACCCAAATATTTATTTTAGTCTCAAAGCCGCGAGTCGTTGACTACCTTTGAAACTCCGGTGAGTGAAGGCTTTAGTTATGTGTAGCTAGCCAGACTGTCGGCTAGCTAATTGGTCACTTTAGCATCATTTAGCACGGTAGAATGTGAGTTAAAACCAGTCGGAGTATTTTGGAAGTTATAAATGCTGAATATCACTGAATATTGTATTGTCTATAATGTGTTTATAAGTTCATCATTTGCATGAAAGCACTGTTAAAAATGTGTAAAGGTTAAACACGTTACTGTGTTATTTAAAAATGCTGTAATTTCATTGTGAATGTGGATGTGAGAAAATCCATGTCTAAATACTGTTAAAAATCTGATAAATAATTGTTTAGATAAGAAAACTGTTAAAAAATAGTAAATTCATAGGGAGATTATCTCTATAAGTTAAAAAGTTAAGTGAAAGAAATCTTTGATTGAATTATTTATTATTTATTAAATTATTGATATTGTTTAATTCATGATGATATCATTTTTTATTGAAGATGATAAAGTAATTTGATTTGTTGTTCTGCACAAAATGTGTAGACTGGTTTTTGGTGACCCCGGATCCACTGAGAGAAGTTTGAGATTGATGGCGAGCTAAGCCCACCAGATGTCATGGATCTGTTTCTTGTTGTGTCTTGTATCTTAACTTTTGATTTCTATGCCCTCTTGTGTCTTGTCAGTGTCTCTGTGTTTGGCTCCCTCTGTCTGCCAGTGTTTCTCCTCTGTGCTTTCCCTCCTCGTTGGCCTCCTTAGTAGGGTCATTTCGGACCGAAACGTGACCGCGGTGAGCGAAGGTCCGTTTCTCAATGGATTTGTCATCTAGGAGGGTTAAAAAACAAATTTAGTTGGGGTGTATTTTTCAAAATGGCGGAGAATATTTTTTAGAGGCCAAAATCCAAAATGGCTGTCGTGGAAATTA
>OMLP01044105.1:0-12838 GCA_900302685.1 Spondyliosoma cantharus
GGTAGTCCAAACAGGGGCTATTGATTTGCTGGTGGGGAGGGGGTGTCTGGAGGCAGATCCTGTCTGATGTCAGACAAAAACACATGGACACTCACATACGCACACGCACACACACACACACACACACACACACACACACACAGCTATGGCCTGATGTCGCCATCTAAACAAATTATAACATAATTTAAGTGAAAGGTCTTTCTCCATCATGCACCCTGGAGTGACAGGCAACAGGATTTTTGTGATAAAAACTTATCACAAGAGGGCAAATCTAAAACAGTGAGTCCAATTGGGCAGAGCTGTTGCACTCTCTGTTTTTATCTTTCTTATAAACAAAAGCCATTACACTTTAATGCCACCTCCCTTTTTGTTTCCATGTCTCTGGACATCAGCACTGAGAGCCAGTGTGTCGCGCCACAAGCCAGAAGGAGATACCTTGTCATTTATATTGAGATACATGCTCCTAAATGAGGAGAGGGAGGGCAAGCAGACTGCCTGTCTGCATATCAATACGCTTTTCCATTGTCCACCCCTTACTAAGACGCTAACCTGCTAGCAACACAGTACTCTTTAGATCTATACCATCATTACCCTGCTGATGAGACTTTTCTCACTCTCACTTTTTGTACTCATTAAGTAAAGAGGAAGGGATGCACTTGCTCTTTGTAAATCAATTATCCTTCAGACTGAATGGATAAACAGACTAGAACCATATGAGGAGCTAGTTAGCATGTGTTGGCAAGCAGTTCATTCAGACCAGGAACTAATTTCACCTGGTAGCAAAGGGGCCCGTTGGCAGTAATCTTAGACTCGCTCCCCTGTGTAGATGAGTGAAACAAGACCACTGGAGAGAAAGGGATTACAGTAGGAAAAAACAGATAGGCAGGTTGATGAAGTGTCTCATAAGTTCCAGCCCCAGTCCACTGGGCGGGCCAGGTGGATCCAGTGTCGGCATATTAACAGATGGCCATTATGTGCTGCTTAATCTGTGCAAAATCTTAAAACCAACCAAAGGACTCTAAAACAGATTACAGCTAGTCTGTAAGCATTCAGCTAAGCAAATCAGTGCATGGCGAGAAAAACGGAAAAAGAAAGGGAAAGCGGGGCGCCCGTTAGCTCAGTTGGTAGAGCAGGCATCCCATGTACAGAGGCTTTGTCCTCGCTGCAGCGGCCCCGGGTTTGAGTCCCGGCCTGGGGCCCTTTGCTGCTTTGAACTACGGTAGAAATAGGCCAGACTACGAATCTCCAAAAAGGTAATGCCATGCAGAAATCGCCCTGTAAAACTGCTATAATGTTTTTTTCACATGTGAATTTCAGTTCCATTTCAGCTCCATGTGCCTGCCCAACATAAATAACCTGTTACAGATTGGCCACTGTCAACAGAGGTAATTAAAAATAACATATGAATGATGAATGACTTTAGATTAGTTAGTAGTTAGTAGTGTCTTTTGTAAGAACAAAACACTGTTGGCACAAACATTTGAATACTACTTGGGTACTTTCATTATCAAAAAAAAATATCTTTTGGAAAAAAAAAAAAAAAAGTCAAAGCTCTGAGACCTGTCTATGGAACAACAAAGATAGATAGGATTGTTTACAAGTCTGTGATGTCCAAGCATTACTTTAATTTGTTTGAATTTGTTTGTGTTTTCATTCATTTAGTGTAACAAGCCCCAAGTATCTGAGAAAAGAAAGAAAAACAGGTAAATGTCTGCATGTATTGTCACTTACTTTGGCCGCATTGATCACGGTAGCTGTATAGGACTGTGCATTGTCACCGCAAGCTCCTCCGCGAGACTGGTGACATCTGATCAGCTGCAAAAAAAAAAAAAACACTTACAGATGCAAGACCTATAGTGACAGCCAATAGAAGACAGATATTAAACAAAAAATGTGGAATAATTAACTGAGATTTTAGACATTCAAAAGTCTTCCCTGTTCACTTTTTGAAGGACACTGGATTTGCTTTCAAAGAAACATTACACAACCAAACAGCCTATCTGAACTGATTTAATTTCAAATACAATATCACTTGAATGGCTCTCTCCAAGTATTACTGTTCAAAAAAAACTAGGTTTTGTCATTTCTGGAAATGCTTGGGCAGTCACACAAACAGTGGCCCCATCTGTCAATTACTAGAGTAGGCCAGCACCAGAAAGCATTAAATATATTGCGGAGTACACAAACGAACATTCTGTTTTTGTAAATACTTAACAATCCCATTAAACGGAAGAGAACAGAAAACTCCTGTGCATCTGTTGATTTTCAAAATGTTATCATCTCTTGTGGACTCTTCATGGAATGAGTTGTTTATCCAGACAGATTAAAGAGGGAGGAATAGATAAAATGCATTTTTTGGATTGTAAATATGTCCCTTCTCTGATAAGCCATTTCATAGATGAGTGTGTGTGTTTGTGTGTTCGGGTGATCATGTGTGTGTGTGTGTCTGGACTACCTTGTTCTCAGCATACGCCAGCCAGCGACTTCCCAAAGCTATTGGATTGAGGCTGGGGCCGGGACAGGGGTAACAGCCTGAATAGATACAAAGATCGTCATACTAAAAGGGACAACAACAAGAATTAAAACAGAAAAGGGGGCCTATACAGGGATTCTGTTAGCCTCCTCTCTGAAGAATGTCTGTAACCATCTTAAACCATTAATGTGTTTGTGGGGAGTCTCATGTTTGGGAAGATAAATGGGAGTCTAATGAGGGTGACGTGTCTGTATGCTTGTGTGTGTGTAGACTATGACCTAATGGAGACTGTGGTACCCAATAAATTGAAGATGGCTCCTTTGCATTTCAACTAACACAATAATCCCTGCAAGGACAGACACACAAGCACACATTTACAAGTAAACACAACCAGTGTGCTGCCAGCAGAAATTAAAATAGCAACCAATCATCGTAAATGACAGATAAATGTCTTGGACATTGTAAGAATTTTCTTTTTCTCTTCTCACTCAAACAGATGTGTTTGCAAATAAAAAAGTGGAGTGCTATGACTAACACCAAAGCTAAGCTCCAACAACAGGGGCTGTTACTATCACTGTTGCTGCAGGACAGAATCGACCAAAACAGGCTAACGTGCTTGTAAACAGACTGGAGAAATAATGGATATTGTCATAAATATTATTAAATGCAAGCAGATTCAGACAGTGATAGTATGTATAAGCGTATGGGCAACAAGATGTTGCTCGTATAATGATCAAACCCACTGTGTCCAAAAACACAAGCCCTTGTCCCACACACACAAACGTACTGAGCTAATGTGAGTTTGTGGAGGTGTGGGGGGAATGGCTTGCTGACAATAATTTAGTGCTCAGGGAGCAGATGAGGTGGAGACAGTAATTCCGTGCACTGTGTTGGGGAAGGGGTAGATGGGGGAAAATAGGGGGGTTGAGGTAAGCCACAAGGGCTGCTGGAAACGCCAGAGAAGCCTTTTGTGCCTTTCCAAGTCTAAAGGGAGCCCAGGCAGTGAGATAACATGTGTTTGACATCCTGGGCGGGGAGCATAAAGCTGAGCAGGGAGAGGAATGAGAGGCTTTAACCAGAGACCTTGGCTAGCATTGTAACAGCTAGTAGTAGTCATAGTATAATATTCCAGAATTTACTCTTCCATTTTTTTAAATGCACTAAAAGCTTCCTAAAGTTAGCAACAAATAGTTTTCTCAAATAGTCATCCATAAACCGAGGTCCTACAACAAAACACGCAAGTCCTGTGAGGTTGTTTTTCCTACAACTGTACTGTAATGGCACTCCACCAAGCCAATGTTTCTCACCAGGCCAACAGAAATTGTATTTTCAGCCAGGCGACACTTGGAAAACATAAAAAAACAGCCAAGTAGCTCTAGCACGACTGATACTCAATCATTGTTGGTCTATGCTGACATTAAAGGTGGTATTTGGAAGAAAAGTTGACTGTCCCAAAGCGCCAGTTTTTGACAAGTAGAGAGTAAGACTCAAAAATCAATTTTTCTTACAAATAGCACCTTTAAGGAGTTAATATCACAAATTCACATATTGCTATTTTGGCTGATATTTGCACATTTTGTGCAATGATCCCCTTAAAAGGAGTGATCAAACACATGACAAAGACATGAAATAAGGAAGGAATGCAGAATGAGGAGGGTATTTCATAGTTTAACAATAAACGTAATTGTCTAAAATGACATCAGTGCACTGTAATAGTTAACTTCAACAGGAATGTATGCAATACAAATTACCCCAGGCATCCATCCCTGCAATATAATCTCTAAAAGATAAATTTTTCATATTGACGCAAAGCAGACAACATATATGCCAATACAGATATATTAGTGTTAGAGAGGAGGAAGCTGGATCACAAGGTGGAAATCAACAGACATGCTAAATCCACAGAGAAAAGGCCCAGTTTGTCTGGTCTTTATCAACCACGGAGCCCTTGGGCTAGACATGTAAATTGCTTTGCACAAGTACAGTGTCCGGCATCTATCAAGTGAAACCATATCATACACCTGTGTGGGTTTCAAAGTGATGGGAAAATTGGAGTATGTATGACATGAATAATTGTTCAAAAGATGTAACTTGTTGCTTTTAGATTATCAAGATGTGAGTTGAAGTAGGAGAAAGTGATCCAATTTAGGGAGACACCTTAACTTGTAAAACAGTAGAGCCTTAAATGATTAACCTCTGGATACCAAGCATGATTAAGAAGTGACAATAACCGCCCTAACATCTAATCTAAGTCAAGTTCTTTTTCCCATCATCTGCAGTCACAGCCAGGTCCTGCCCCTGGTGGTAGGGCTCTTAGTTAAATAAGTCCTGTCACTAACAACATTTACATTTTGTTGGACAGGAAATGTGTGTGAGAATTTAAGCTCGCCAGGCTAGAACCAGCGAATTTAATCAAAATTAGTTGGTGGAGCCGAAATTCAGCAGGTGGCTGTATCAGACCAATTATGTTAAGTTTTATTTTGTTTGTTTTGTACTACGTGAAAGTATTAACAATATTAAGTGCGTAAATTTCACAGTGGTTTAGTAGTAAAACACCGCTATTAAATTCAGCGTTAAATAAGCTATGGTGGTAGCTGTTTTAATAAAGTCAAAGTTTCGGTTTTAGGTATGTTTTGCAGAGTCTGTCGTCGCCACCGCCAGCGGGCAACGCTGGGATCCTCGACCAGAGTTTTTATTATTTTAACATTGATTTAATGCAAGGCAGTATAGAACCACTCTAAATTCTACTATGTCATGAATCTGTTACCTATAGGGCACTGCCATGAGTCAGCTGCTAGCGTGTCAAGCCCCTGTCACAAAAAAAACATGCTTCGCCGCCCGTGGGCTCCCCTTCCAACCTACCACCAGGCTTAGCAAGTTTTCTGGGGGAAACCCTGGTATCTAAACCTTGCTGACATTTCACTGGGGCACACAGTACATAACCATAATGTGTAATTTATGGCCAATAGAATATCCAACAGACAGAATAAGAACCAATTATCTACATATTCTTGCTGGAGGACCCAAGATGTTGTTGGGTGTTGTTGCTAAACTGAGATTTTTTTTCTCAATTTAGCAACAACACCCAACAACATCTTGGGGATATTCTCCAAGTATTATTTTTTCACCGACCCCACCTAATTGTGAGCATCCACAGGGGGAAAAAAAAACACTTTGCTTCACTTTAAAGACGACACAGCTAGCTTACTGGTGATCTGCAGCTGCAAGTCCAAACAGTTATTCTATGTGCCGAAACAATATCAACTGGCTGGTACCAGAGGTAGCTTAGTCTGCATCGGAGATGTTGTTTATTTTACCATTTAAACGTCAGAAAAATCATGTCGTTGGATAGTACTGAAAAGAGCATTTTTTTTTGGACAATGTCATTTACGATTATGAAGAAAACATAAATACTGTTAATGTAAGACAAAGACATGGACAACTGGCTGCTTTACTGTTGTGTGTTACATGATCTGTTTTTATTACATATTTCTTTCCACAGCTTGCTGGATTCATTTTTTGATGTGAGCAACAAAACATTGATGACATGGCATCAGCAAGGTTGTGAAGAACAGAGGATAATGTTAAAATTATCAGGAAGTAGGCAAGCTAACTAAACATCACCTGTCAATCAGTGAATACAGCGAGGCTACCATCTCAAACATGATTTGTTGTTTGAGGTTATATGAGTGAACTCAGCCAGTTCAATCACAAAGCACTCACTGTGGTCTGCTATGGTTTTTGAGTTGAATTTGTAGTCACTGCGATTTTTATTCAGTTTTTATTTTCTCTAAGAGAAAAAAACAAGTTATAACAAAAATGTATTTACTGCACTGGTTAGCCTTTGGATGGCAGTATACATCACCTCATCTGTATCACCTCAACATCTGCAATTTTGACTGTATTAAAAATCATACTTTTGGAATGACTAAAAACCATGTTATAACATATCTACCTCAGTACTGGCCAAACCTAGCAGGTATTATACCATAACCACTGTGAGTAATTTGACTCAAAAAAGCTAGACAAGGCTGTGGAATCAAGATGAGTCCCACCACGGCACACACCACTTGAAGGCAAAGCAAGAACATAAACATGGGACGAGCCTTAAGTGCTCATAAAAACATGACCTGTCCACCATCACATCCCTGGAGAAGAAATGGACATACAATAGTAGAATGGCTCAATCAAAGCAGAGCTGCACACATTACAGGGTCCTCTGTTTACTGCTTTTATGTCCTAAACAGACCAAACAACGTTATGAAGAAGAGGCCCCTGCATTCAGAAACGATTAATAACTATTGAGCATGTTTGGTTTCCTGTGGCCCAGACACTGATAGGGAAGGCAGGCAGACACAGAGGAGACACATTAAAGCCAGCCAGTAAGGTCAGTTTACTCCAGTCAATGACTTAAGTGGACGGCAATGGCCATGCAAGACAGTCTGGCCTTTCTTTCACAGCCTCCTTGAGCAGACATGGCAGGTACAGCCAGGAGGATGCAAGAGCTGTGTTGTAAACAATTTGCATGTGTTGAGCTTCAGTTGGAGGGCCTCACATCATGTTCTGATAAAAATCAGTTTTGTCACAATGCAAAGCTTGAAAGATCTGCACTGCAGGCCTTGGTGGCTGGTTGCATCATTATCAATTATCTGCTTTGTGTCCATCTGGCTTGTGCAATGACAATGTGAAAGAGTCACTCATCATGCTGGGCAAATATACTGTTGAATTGGAGAGTTTAAAGTATTTTTAGTATTTTTATGACCCAACTGTGCGTTTCCTTGGGCAATAAACATAATGACTACATAAAATCTCCCTTCTTGGGATCTGACTAAAGATTGATCTTGTGAAACTTAACAAAACATGCTTCCTTTTCCAGCAGGTCTGAGAAAAACTGAGGTTAAACAAACACCTGTTGTGTTAAAGTTTGTAACCGGGGACAGATGCGTTTTTTCAGGCATGAATGTGATGAAGAGTCAGTAGGACAGACAGGGTGACAGACTGCATGACAGACAGGATGACAAACAGGATGACAGACACGTATTACTACGATATTTTTCCTCATACAAGTTGCCAAAGACACTACCAGTTATCATTTCTCTTTTATTTGACGAGTGAAGGATTTGTTTAGTTATCAGACTGTGCGTCGACAATAAAAATGTGTTGACGCAAATTTTTTGTGTCAACGCGTCATATTATTATTGTTATTGTTATTATTATTATCATTATTATCATAATATTTTTTTTTTTAGATTTACGCCGGAGCAAATCGCTTTAGCACCGCTACTACAATGCGCACCACAGTGTGGCGTAGAACAAGAAGACGGTTCCACAGAAGAAGAAGCAGAAGCAGCAGCAGCAGCAGAAGAAGAATATGAATGATGGCAGAACATGTTGAGGAGAGCAGGAAAGTGAGACCAAAAACAGCCAAAGTGTGGGAACATTTTGAAAATAAAACTGCGATACATGTGACGTGCAAACTTTGTGAAACACAGCTGCCATTTCATGGCAGCACTACAACCATGCATGAGCACCTGAAACGTAAGCACCCTGGAGCTATGGTGGCATGTGCACCAGACGGGTGAGTTGAACTGATAAAAGTTATTTGTCTTAGTTACCAGTGAGTTACAGCCATAGTCTATATGTTTTGTAGTGGTTTGGAGCATATCATCACTGTCGGGCGGAAACGTCCCATCTTAAATATATGGTATTAAATTTACGTATGGCTCTGTAGTAGCCTACAAACCTACAAGCAAATCAAACCAAAATGGATTTGTGTTTTTTTTAGACATATTCATCCATTAGTGTGCAACCAAAAAGTGATTTATTAAAATTCATAGTTATTAAAAATGCAACAGATCTCGAATGACAACAACTGCAGAACTCATGCTCCCCGTGTATCATCAGACAAGGGGCCGGCTGGAGACAAGCTCTTTGAATACATTCTTTGTTTAATAATGTGCACAGACGTGAAAGGCTGGCCAGTAAAATCGATTATGAAAAAATAAGTCAAATTTGCAAATAAGAGGTTTCTGTCTGACAGCAACGATATCAGTAATAATTCATGTGTAGGATACTAAATCAGTACAAAACAGTAATAATATAAATTGGAAAAAACACTGATTGGTAAACCTCCACTTAATACAATTATTAATAATATAATAAGAATTAAGATTAAGATTAAGATATGTAATCAACTAAAAACTGTAGTAATTAGTATTAGTATCAATAATCATGACTAATCGAAAAAATAATTAGAATAGATTAGTCAACAACCAAAATAATCATTATTTGCAGCCCTAAAAGACAATAGGTTCACAGTAGGGCTGCCCGATAAATTGAATTTTCATCGTCATCGCGATATGAACATGTGCGATAAACACATCGCAAAAGACTGCCTGACACGCGATGAATAAGAAAAATCATTTTGTTTACATGCACCATGCATGCACTTTGAGCATGCCAACATTAAGCGGAGCCCTGGATACAAGGGCCAATCAGATGAAGCCCCAGCTAGCCATTAGCTACCCTGACAAAGCTAATCGGCATCAGTTTGGCGGTGATTGCCAGGTTATGATGGCTGAGGGAGGAGAGAAAAGCAATGAAAATGAGGTCGGCGAAGACCTTGTGATGAAAAGAAACAGCACTTCTGCTATATGGACTTATTTTGGATTCAGGAGAGACGACGTGTTACAAACACAGGTACCACCTGCAATACAACCATAAAGACCTACAAGAATAATTCAAAACTAACATTAGCCATCATTAACTGTATAGTTAATAATATGCAAACTTCAATATTTGTTTATTCATCGCAAGTTATATCGTCATCGCAGTCTTGAACAGTGTTATCGCACATAGTTGATTTTCCTCATATCGTGCAGGCCTGGTTCACAGACACAAAAGAAACTCCTCAAAAATATGGTGTTATACTCCAAGTTATGTAACATATTTTTCATGATTTTTAACTGTGATTGCTGGGAATATTTCTATATAGTAGAATAGAAAAAATAGATCATAAAAATAGAACAAATCTGTACGTCAGTTAAAATGCATGTGTTTAATTTTCTTACTTGTAACAAAGAACTTCTTGGTGAAGGTACAGCTGTCAAATGCTGCAATCTTCTCCTGTAGGCTCACAGCAAGAATACTTGAAGAGGGAGAAAAAAGTACATAAATAAAATTGAAATAAACTGCAGTGTATCATAAAACATAAGGGGCTTGACTTTCTTTTTGTCAAAAGTTGGTCGAGTAGACATACTGTTTGTTGCAGTGGAGATCATAGATGGGTGTCTTGAACTGAATTGATTTGACCATTTCCCCTGTCCGTAGAGAATACAGATCAGCACAACAGTAGGGAGGGCTCGTCCTGAAAAGAAATGTATATAGTCAGTCAGTGAATACTGTATGCGATCCTTCAGTAGCTGTTGATGAACTTCAGGGCAGGATATCATTGTGATGAATGATAACTTCTGACAACTCTCAGACTCAGAAACTGTCAAAGAGGATTTTAAAAAATCAGCAAAAAATTCCAGAGGACTAATTATTATTTTAAGAAAAGATGGTCTTTCTCAGCATCAAATCATGGCTAGACTAAACTTTTCTAAGGAGGCAGTGCATGGTACTCGAAATTGCTTTGCAGGGACTGGATAAGTTGTATCCAAAGCATGATCAGGTGAACTCAAAATGACCACATCATCAGAATATCAATACATTAGTCCTAATTCCACAAGAGAAAATGGTCAAAGCATGCTGGACACGAGTCATCAGGTTTTGCACAAACTTGTAGAGTCCATGCCAGCTTAAGAGCATGTTGTTATCGACAAAAGGTGAGATGTAACAAATACAAAAGACATTTTGAAATTCATGGACATGAATTAAGTGGAAATTATCATCTGTAATGATAATAATAGTATTACATTTAACACAAAAGCAAAATATAAGTATCATTAGCAAAATATAAGTATCATCTGAGATAATATGCAATACTACTAATGACTCAACAAAGTAAATTCAGTGTTTCAGTTTTATTTAAAAACAGTGAAGTGAGAACGTATATGAAAAAGCTGATATTTTATATGTTTGTTTAATATGTTGCACTCACAATAAAATAAACATTTATTTCAACAATCTGGTAAAATTGCATTTGAGACCTTGTGTCCAACTTGTTTGCAAGACAACTTGAAAATGGCTGTCCTCATTGCCAACATTAGGGTAAAAAAATCAGATTGCCCCCATAAGATTATTTTCAATAATGTCCTCACCGTTTTGACAGATTAAGCTGTTAGCACAATACGGTGGTAAGTTGATGGTGACAAAACAAACTTATGCACATCCCAGAGAACCAGAGAGAGCCTTTGGTGAACATTTAGGAAGTGAACTGCCTGCCAATGAATTGCACATCAGGCCACATATTGCTCTAACTACCTCTACACTATTTCTTTCAAATAGTATGTGTTTCCACCATGTCCCACTGACCTACCCCTTCCCAGGGTCCACATAATGACAGGGAGTGAAATGAACAGCAAAAGGGGAAACGTTTTGTCATGCAGCACATTTACAAGAAGCTCTTCTATCAACACAGCAAAGAAGAGAGTTACATGAGGGAGCCTATCCAACAGCAGGGAGCGGCTGCTGGTAAAGGGAAATTTAGACATAAATCTTAATCAAGCAAGACCCACCAACACCACCAGCCGTCCCCTGTGCCCCTTCCCTCTCTCTGCGAGTAAAAACCTCTACCGCTCCTCTACTCTCTGTCACCCTTGGCGAGGCCTGTGGTGCCACGTTGGCGGAGGATGCAGGGGTGAAATGTGGTGTTAGTTTTGTTTCTTGAGCCATAGGACTAAGTGCTTTCAACAGTCTATTTAGTCTGCTTGTGCATACCGAGAGCAGTTACATGCTTCATCAGTCTTGACATGGATAGTATTTGACTAGATCTTAAAGTTACAAGGAAAGTCAAAGTAAGCTTAATTGTGCCTGTAAGGACAAAGATTTTAAATGTCTTAAGTTAAGTTTTAAAAAAGCAGCATCAGAACAAAAAAAAAATCCAGTGTAAGTCATGATAAGCAAATAACAGTCAACAGTTAGTGCCAAGTCATCGAGGGAAAACTGGACATTATTTAAGTGACTAACTCATAAATGGAAGAATTTCATCGTTTACAAGACACAGATGACCTCGACCATGTTGAATATTCCTACAGCCCACTATGTTCCACTGACCAACTCTACTGTGTCAAGGTCTGTCTGCAATCCCAATCATTACTGTTGCTTCTTTTCTTCTTTATGATGGAAAGAGATCTGCTTCTCTCATTTAAAACTCTGGCACAAGCACACACTGGGTTATGTGCAATAGGCAAACAGTAGAGAGAATCTGCCATTTTTAATATATTTTAGAGTGTAAGAGAGCAGCAAAGACATCTTAAACTGACTACAAAAATGCTGAGATTGTTAAGCTCTTACAGATACATTAAGGAAAGGGGAAAGGTGTGACACTTCTGGTACAGTGTGTTTTTACCAGCATTAATGAGTCACAGCCACAGTCAGTATTTTATGCTCTCTGTCAGATGAGCATAACAGTGTTCATTCCAACTTACATATTTACTCTTAATGCAATTCACAACATGGCTTAATGTGACATTGCAGTTGACACTTGCAGTTGGCTGACCAATGCACTTCATTACAGAATGGCATTGTATTGAGTCATGGCAAAATTGAATGCCAGGATCAATTTTCCGCTGAACAATTGTTTTGGTCTTTTTTTCGCCAGATGCCTCTGCAACAACACCCACCACCCCACTGCACCAATGCAGAAGACTCGCTGGAAAGAACAAGGAGGATGCATTTTTGACACATTGTTTTTGTCAGCCTAAGTGTTCCAATGGGGGAGGTTCTTAATGGGCCTGATGATGGAGTAACCAGCCAGTCTTTCCAGCTTTGTCTTCTCCTTACGTCCACCCCTCACCTTTCAAACCCTTGTTTCCATTGAGTCTTGATGTGGACTTGTGTATTTGTGCAGTGTTTGCTATGCCTTACAAGTATCAAGCCTTTTCTTTTAATATGACAGCAAATGCCAAACAAAACAGGCCAGGAACAGTTCTATGACTTGTATTGAAGTTTAGGCCACTTGCTTGTTAATACTTTTCCATCCATCTCTCTTCAAGCAGTTTGAACATCGTTCAGTTGGCGCCAACTGCTGATAGTGGGTTCTGCACTCATATAATATAATATATATATATATATATAATCTTGAGCTGATGCAGGATTGTGATTCTGAGGTGCTGCTGACACCGTAAGCACAAACAGGATTATATCACCCAGCACAATTAGTTAATAACAGAGGTGGTACTTTGACACACAACTATTTTTTCT
>OMLP01044105.1:13032-48032 GCA_900302685.1 Spondyliosoma cantharus
AGAAGATAAACGAGGTGCCACAGAAGTTTGAGCAATCCCTAATTCATTTTTCCATCCGATGGTCCAGAACATCTCTGTCGACATTTCAAAACCCCTTAAACCATCACAGATCAAGAATACAGGCATTAAGATTAATACAAAAAATTTACCTGACAATAATTTACTTTCAGGCGGCTGCATCATCGATTTCAGCATTATCAGAGACTAATCAATCCAATTCAAAGCTCTATCCCGAAAAATGGGCCCCTGGAATTGATTCAAAGGGACAATGATAACCCGCTATTATAGAATCAAAATGGCACAGAGTTCAATTGTTTTGCTTTTGCAGTATTTTAACAAATGACCCAGTTCTAATGGAGGCAATGCAGGGGTAGATGTAATGAGATTTCCTGATGCTGGGGACATTGGGGCGTAGGTTGAAAGCAAAACTAAATCACAATTATCATTATGGATCATGGCGGGATGTCAGTCCTTGCACATGTTAAGGTGACGCCGAGCACCATTCCCTAGCTCAGTAACAGGCCTATTACGATGGCCCTATTAGATCAATGTGTCAATTACTATTACTCAAACTGGCCCTTGGGTCTGAAAGAAAACAAAATGAGCGAGATGGAGAAAAGGACGCTTGGCTCATTTACTTGCTTTGATACGACAAGATGCTACTTCAGAATTTAAGGAGAAAATGGAGCGGCCCTGTCAGATAGAGAATACACAGAATACAAGCCGATAATAAAATACCTTCTTCGGCCAAAATTTCTAACCCATAGCGTCAGTATTTGATTGCCTTGGAATGAGACTCAACAATCCACTATGTTTCTCCTTCCCTACCTTTAATTATTGGTCTGATTCTCAGTCTTGTTTGCTTATTCATTTAATTGATATTCTCTGATTTAAATAATATTTTTTCTGAATTTTTCTGACTACCTTTGCCACGAGGTTGTGTTTTCACACGTCAATAGGCTTGTAGAAAAACTATCGCAGGGATTTCCACAAAACTAGGATGGAGGATGTGTCTCGGGCCAGAGCAGACCCAAAAACTTTTGGTGTGTAATCTGGGTAAAAGGACAGATCCTGGATTTCTTTCTTTAACATTGTGAGATAGGGGTCTCTTTGACACATTTATTAATTTCCCAAGGAATAATGCAAGGATGTTGATGACAAATCAGGCATTATTACGTGGCTGGTTTTCTAGTAATACAATTTAAAAAATAAAATTTGATGCAGTTCTTAGATCTGGTGAGCTTGAATTATGCATAAGTATTATGGATGTTTGATTTTACTGTAGTGGTGGTCTCAACAGTCCAAAATTGCTAAACTATACAGTGACTGGAGGGCAAAATGATGAATCCATCTCCCTTTCGACTGGACCTACGGAAATTTCAAGCAGTTTTCCGCATTTACTCTCCTACTGCTCTGCCACTATGCGGCACTGTACTAGATTAGGAAAACCTTTTAACAACACAGTGTTTAATGGGACTTTTATAACCATGTGTGAGTCTTACTTTAAGATATACAACTGTTCACAATGGTCATTACACACCATTATGAATGGCGCGTGTCTTATTATTGTGCCATTATCATCAATCCAGTTTGTGGACTTCCTCTTTGATGAAACATGTTGACATCTGTTATTCTAATTTTCACATCAATGCTGCGCTTATTCCATGAGCACTTTCCCTCTGGCTGAGAGAATCTGCACACATCTTTTTATGAACGTGAACTAAACCAGGGGATCAAAACCACAAGATTTCATGTGGCTGTGGAAAGCATAGATGGAAGCCTGAGGAAGAATTAAAAAGCAGGCAAATAAATTCATTTACAAGGAAGGGACGTCACCACATTTCCGACAGTGCACAGTTTTATGAGCTCCCCAAATACGTACGACAATTACATGCTGTGGAAATGCTAAACAAATACAACCTCGGTTTGGGATGTCAAGGGTGGCTCTGCTGAAAGGCAGAACTCAAGTGCTCCAACTGTTGAACTTTTGAAGAAAAAGCATTCCCACTGGGGTTCAACTGATAGGGCCTATTGAAAACCGAAACCAGAAATTTAGAATCAACATTGCAATAGTTTATGCAAACATCCAACAAGTACTCAAACTTCTCTCCAGAATTGTGTTCTCGGCAGGATATGAAAGCTGCTGAAAAGGCTTTTAGACAATGTGACACAAACTCTTTGCTGCTACAAGAAAGGCGAGTAGTTGACATTCAAACAGAAACTGACCACATAATTCTTCCTCAGCTTCCATTTCAATCATATGACACAAACATTTTCAGAAGATGGAGTTGTCATGGTATCATATTGTATTAAAATGTCATATACTCTTAGCACTTTAAGGACCTTTCATACATGTGTGTAAAGATTCATATTTTATATTTCGTATTTATTTGTCAAAGTCAAAGAGCTGCTACCTGTGTTTCGTTGTTTTTTTCTGAACAATGACAATAAAAAACCTATTCTATAATAATATCTGCAACTACAATTCCATGAAAATGGAAAATAGCAACTGCACTGCAACATTTTTTCCTTTCTCCCCACTGTTGTTTGTTGCTTTTAATTCCCACTCAGCTCTAACCCAGCCCCCCAATACTCAACAAATGCCGGCCACATCAGAGCCTGCTGGGGGCCTGGAGGGAGCCACAGTGATTCCGGCAAGCTGCAGGCATTAGTAAGGAAAGTAATTAGGGTAAAAAGTTCAACCACAGCTCCATGTTTGCAGAGCTGCCAGAAATACATTTCCTTCACTGTTTAATACTGCACATGTAGCACAGTATACGGGCCAGCATTTTGGAAACACACTTCCCTGTATGTATGTATGTATGTATGTATGTATGTATGTGTATGTATGCATGCATGTATGCCCTGTATGTATGTATGTATGTATGTGTATGTATGTATGTGTATGCCCTGTATGTATGTATGCCCTGTATGTATGTATGCCCTGTATGTATGTATGCCCTGTATGTGTATGTATGTTTGTGTATGCCCTGTATGTATATATGCCCTGTATGTATATGTATGTGTGTGTGTGTGTGTGTGTGTGTGTGTGTGTTGTGAGGAGGGAAAGCATTGCATTACATAAAATAAATTATTATATATACAGGCTACAAAAAAGGCAAGACAATAGTAAACAAAATGCCAAACTTGCAACTTTATAAACTACCGAATGACAAATAGCGCAACAATGAAAACAAATTCAACATGGGAATTTATGTATATGCAGTCCATAAATCCAGCTTATTCTATCTTCCTCCGACAGCAGTGAAGTGGACATTAATATTCATTACCAAAACCATAGCTTGCATTAGATTCAATTTTAGCCATTTTAGCCTTGTGTGCCAATGTTCTGTCTGAGTTAAGTGGAAGCACTTGACACAAGAAACATCTGGTCATGCAGGAGTTCTTTCTTCTTCTGTGACATCTTAAAGCTGTATCTAGACACGTGATGAGTTCATTTTTTATCTGCTTATGCATGGATATGAGCTAGAGGACAACTTTCAGGAGGGTACAACATTTATGTGTTACAATGCAGATGCCTTAAGAATTATTCTATCAGGTGCTAACAATTCTGGCTCTGAAAAATCACTTTCCAGCCTTTACAAACAGTGCCTCCATGATACCTCTGTATATCTGTACTAACACCACCCACCCACCAACCAACCTTCTTCCTCCACCAGGGCTAAAGATCTCTACAGCGTTGTGTCAGTGATGGTTACCATCACTAAATGGCTACTCTGTGTGAGAAGCCATCCTAGGAAAAATCTGACACGATAAAATCCGAAAGGACACACTCAACTCACAATCAAATGGGGGTGCATCCCATTTTTTCCTCACGCTACGCTGTGAACAAAATAAATCTGTTAAAACTGGCAGGAAAAGTGCAAGTTACTTGCTAGCAGTTGTCAGGTAGCAGAGTCCTGCGATGTGTTTGACTAATAGAGCTAACTGCTAACAAAGCTAATAGAGCAAACAGCTAAGGGATTTGTGGTTTCTGCCTGTTAAAAGTCAATTATTTCTCACCACTGTTGCCAAGTGCTTGCTCATGGGGAAATATTGTGTTTCTGTATTGTGTTTCTGTAATTTAATTAATTAAAGAATGTGGTCTAAACCTGCTCTAACTGGAAAATGTCGTGCAATTGCTTTTGTTGATAACACCTCAAAGGTGGAATTCTTAAAGTAACTTTTAGCAGGAGGGCAGCTCCTTTGATGACACTCACCTGAGTAGGGATTATTACGATGATATGTAATTTTCCTGAAAATTGCAGTTTGAGGTTAAGAAGGTGGTAAAATGTAAATACTGACACAGAAACATTTATTATATACAGGCTTTATCTAGATAACCATAATTTACTGTAGGTGACTAAACTATGCAAATATATGATGCCAAAATAAAAAGCTTCAATCTCATTTATCAATGAGCCATTTGATTTAGGTTCCTGTGAGCCACTCATTTGAGTTGAGCTACTGTCACACGGCTGATGTACCCCAATCTTCACTGCTTTGCAACTACATTCAACCCAGTGTCTTATAAGGCTGAAAGGACCTCAGTGAAGTGAGAGCATATGCTTTCTTTTGCCTCCCACATAACATAAGACTGTTGGGACCTAACCACATGGCTCTAACAATAGAGCAGCCTGCATGTAGACCAACATGCGACCCCCTTGCACTAACGAAGCCTGGTAAACAAAGGAAAGTGCCTAGTGTCCAGTAGGTGGTGACTGGCTGCCACAGTCCCCCGAAGTTTGAAAACTCCCTTCTACTATTGTCTGAGAGCCCACCTGAACACACCATCAGTTCTGGCGCCCCAGCATAGGGATTTAAAAACCATTTAAAAAACGCCCATTTCAATGCAGTCCCATCGTAACGTGTTATTGGAAGAGTCAGCTTTCATCTGCGCAGCTGTTACTCAAAGGTTTGGGTGCATTGTATGCTTCTAATCTACATTGTTTATGAGTTTGTTTTGTTTGTTTGCCTGGTGTGGTCACCTCCCTTGACCAGCCCTTGGCATGGCCACGTTGAACACACTGTGACGTCATACTCCACATCAGCCAGCTTGGCTCTCTCGCTCTCTCTTTGTCTCTCTGACACGACACAATTATTATTATTATTATTATTATTATTATTATTATTATTATTATTATTAATAATAATAATTACTATTAGTAATTCTAAATTGCTAATAACCACACCTGTCATGTCTTTGTTCCCCAACAAGACCAACTATTCCTTTAATTGCCCCCCAGGGACAAATAGTTTTTTTTTAATTGAATTGAACTGAACTGAATTGAAACTAGGATGGCACACGTCTTTACCAAGGCCCGACAGTCTTCACTCTTGAATTCAATTAAGCATAATCCAATATCAAACTCAATGGGCCTTTATCACTCTTATAACACCCATGACTGCTTAACCATAATTTAAGCTAGCTAGATCTAGGATTCACATCCACCTGTACTCATTCATAGATGCCAGTGACCTAAATACTTGATTTTTTTCATCAAGATCCATGATTTTTTCACCGAGAATTAAAGAAAATGTTCAAAACACCCTATCTCGCATTGAATTTCCCCGAGACCCATATTCCATCCTAATTTCATGGAAATCCATTCTGTATTTTCAGCAATCCTGCTGACAAATCAGCCAACCAACAGACAAACAAACATATAGACAGGGGAAAAACATAAGCTTCTTGGCAGAGGTAAATATTGACAAGGCAAAAGGTTAATTTATTCGGAATTTTACTACACCTGGGTTGTAAATTCCAGGGGAACGGGAAAAAAATACATCTATACAATTGAGTGTAGAGGATGACTTGAGGAGTCTCGCAGCATGAGGAAGGAAGCTGCTCTGTAGTCTAGTGGTATAGCAACAGATACTTGGACAGACAAAGATATGGAATATACAGCTATGCTAGCAGTTCTGTGAAGCTGTACTTAGGCAAATTGTCAGCAGGCTATACTCACATTTACAAAGTCAGTGCCCACCATGTACAGGGATGGGTACTTAAACACTATGGAGCCAACATGAAATATCATTAAGAGTGGAAGCATAGATACAACTCTAACAATACCCATCCCTAACCATGTGCACATCTTAATTAAAATTTGTAAAAGTACAGGGGCTGATCGGAATGCTATTACTTTTTTCCTTTTTTCAGCCAGAAACGAAAATATTGGACAAATTATTAGAAAAATCAGAGAAATACACTGTTCAAATAATTAAGGGAACACTTTAGTCACACATCAGATCTTGATGAACGAATTATTCAAGTTGAAAATCTTTACTGATGTACATTGTATATTGTTGAGAACAAAATGACATAACAACGGTCAATGGAAACCAAAATCATCAACCCACTGAGGACTGGATTCAAAATCACACCGAAAATCAAAGTAAAAAATTGAAATCACAGGCTGATCCAACTTGTGTGAATTTTATCATGGCAACTCCTAATGTGACTTCGTAGTGTGTATGCCCCCCATGTCTGTATGCACTCCCATCAATGCCTGGGCATGCTTGCGATGACTTGGTAGATGATTTTCTGGGGGATCTCCTCCCAGCCCTGGATCAGGGCATCAGCCAGCTCATGGACAGTGTGTGGCTGTACTTGGCGGCATTGTATGCACCATTACATAACGCCCAATAGGTGCTCGTTTGGATTTCAGTCAGGGGAAAAAAAGGGGAACAGTCAATGGCATCAATGCCTTCGTCATCCAGGAACGCCCTACACATTCTGGCCACATGAGGCCAGGCCTTGTATTGCATTGCATGAGGTCCCAATATTGCTCTGAGGATTTCATCCCAGTACCTAACAGCAGTCAGGATACTCTTGGCTATGACATGGATGTCACTGACCCATTGCCAAACTGGTCATGCCAAATTACGTTGCTGGCAGCATAACATTCACCACGACATCTCCAGACTTTTTCACGCCTGTCACATGTGCTCAGTGTGAACCTGCTCTCATCTGTGAAGAAAACGGGGCACCAATGGAGGACCTGCCAATTCTCACAAATGCCAATCCAGATACATGCTGCTGGGCTGCATGTATGTAGCACAGGTTCCACTAGAGGACGCCAGGACCTGATTCCACCCTCATGGATTCTGTTTCTGAGAGTTTGGACAGAAACATGCACACAGGTAGCCTGCTGGAGGTCATTTTGAAGGGTTCTGGTAGTGGTCCTCCTGTTCCTTCTTGCACAGGAGCAGATACTGGTCCTGGTGCTGGGTTGATACGGCCCTGTCCAATCTTGGTGGTTGTCTTGCTTTTGCCTCTCCATTGCACCACTGCAGTTGGAATTGATTGACAATCACTTGTACTTTGTAAATGGACAGGTTGATATCCCTGAAGCTTAACTGACTTTGTGCTATACTTTGACGATTAAGTGTTCCCTACATTTTTTTGAGCAGATTATATTACAAGTTGAGGGGGAAATTAATGTCTTAGCCAAATTTCACTGAAAGAATAAATGTCAACTTCGTGGTGGTATTAGAAGAGAGGTCAGGGCATCATCTAAGTCATTCTGATTCAGTTCGAATGACTGTCTTCACATGGTTTTGGCCTGTTCCATCAAGTATGTGTTGAGGTATTAAGGCCTGTTGGTGCCATTTAAATGAAAAAAGCAGGTCATAATTAGGGGTGTTACAATCCATGGATTCAGATGGATTCATCAATTTATTGACTAACAATCTAATAATACCTTCAGTGCAAAGTGAAAACATTCATCCCTATCATCATCTTTAGGCATCTCTTCAAGGCATCACATTTTCTGTTAAAGTGCACTTCCCAAACATTTAACAGTAGCGTCAGGAAGGTACTGGCCAAATAAAGATGAATATGGATATATGGATGGATATTTAGCCAGGTCTTGGGAATTAATCAGCCATGTGGAAATATTCTGGATTTATTCTGGTGATTTCCAGCCTTAGGTATAACCAAAGTCACTAAAAGTCATCCACTGCAATCCATTAACACAAACAATGTTATGGCAATATATTCATTGTTGCACACTTTCACCAAAAAATGTAAACCTGCTGTGGCTCTAGACCAAATGTCATTGAATTGCATTGTGTCAGTAGTATTCATCTTCTGGGGATTCTTTAGCCTGGACCAACAAACAGACTGACATTGGCATCACATTGGCCACATTGCTACTTGGCTTAACATCTCATCAATTAAAATATGTGCCTGAATCACTTGGAAGCTCCAAATATGTTAGGCCACCTATGGAGTTCTCCTCAATTTTGATCAAGATGGAAGTCATTTCCTAAGTAGAGATAAAAACCTTTTTACTTCTAAAACAAATCACATGTTTTTCAGCCATTGAGACTTAAGGCTTACTCTGAGACAGAAAATAAATATGAAACTACCAGAGTTACTTAACCAAGCCAATGCCCTGTTATCTTTCATCCAACTGCTGAATAAAATTACATTTGTAATGCTGTGTATTTAGTGTACTGTAAAGGAAAAGGAAAGGTTTAAACACTATTAAAATAAAATATTAACTGCTCTGACCAAAAAGGCCTGGTTCAGGGAATGGGCTTGTGGTAAAGGTTTGAAAAGTCATTACTAATCATTCAGCCTGTCGGGTGTGTTTATATGCACCACTTCCAGTACTACTGAGTTTAATCTGACTTCCTATTTCGAGGGGGAAAACTGGCGAGGCAGAACACATTTTCGACAGATATAAAACAGACATGCAAGTCAAAATAAACGCTCCAGAGTGAAGCCTGAGCCCCAAAGCTCTGCCTATGCACTAAGCAACTGAGTATGTATGTGTGCGCGTGTGTGTGTGGGGCAAAGAAAAAGTGGAAGTGGAAGACAAGTTTACAGCCATATTCATTTCCACGCAGGGTATGACAAAAGGGGTCTGGGAAAGATTTCACACACACTGTTTTTTTTTCTGTGAAGAATTTGCCATTCCCGCCCACAAATCGAACACAAACTTGGAAACAAGGGAGAAAAGATCACTAGTGCCTGCAGATTCTATACAGCTTTGCATTAAATTATGACAGTAAAAGCACAAATTAAATACATACATGGACTCAGGGATACCTTCCCTGAGGTTGTATCTACCCCACACATACAGTAGGCTTGGCTAGCATGAGCCTGTGTGTGTTTTGTGCCCATGAGTGGTCATAATGTGACAGTGAAGAACACCATAACCTCATGGTGGATAAAAAGCATCACTTCTCCAAATCCCCTTAATCTGGGGCCTAGGTTTATACAAATGCTTGATGATTTCCATTTAATACACTTTAGAAGATGGATACATCCGGTCCACAGAGCAAAACCTGTCATGAAAATGCACTGAAACACAAGGGCTTAGTGCCACAATGGGCTTTTGCCATCAAAAGTGTTTGTATGTGTGCGTGAGCTCAGTAGAATTTGTTGCTTGCAACCATGTAATTAATAATCTGCATTATTTCACTACAGGACGGAAAGCAGATTTAAATTTAGATGTCAAGGAGTATAAAATTATGTTTGATAATTTGATTTTGCATGGAATTTACAACAAATATGAGGGAGAAGGGGTAGCACCTAAAATTATAATGATAACAGAAATAGTATATCAAGTACATATGACCTAATGCCATTACTATAATGCAGATACATGTTACTCATGCTAGAGTAAAACGTGTAATCGCTGCACATCAGCCTGTATGGATATTGGCAGTATGAAGAACCTCAAAGATAGAGAATGGAGAGATCAATAAAGTCTGAAGCCCTTTGCACATTTACTTTCCAAACGTTGGATGTGTCACAGTGAGCTTGACATTTGACCACCAATAAAGAATCAGCCCATTCAAGTCTTTTCAAGTGGACTTTTGCATCAAATTCAAAGAAATTCAGTTTCCTCTCCTTTCCTTTTCTGAGATATCAGGTTCACAAGAATGGGACAATTGAACAGAGGGACAGCCATGTCTGATGCCAGCAAAAGCAAAAGTATGAGACAGGAATGACAGTGGTGACATTTAAGGCATAGAAAAGAAAAAAGCCCAGTGATTGTGTTGGCCTTTTGTAAATCAGAGTATCGATGGCCTCAAAGGTGACTACGATTTCTCCTCAGCATATACATCTGTATTAGCCAGAACCCCCAGAGCCCCTCCATTAGTAATCCACATGGTGAAAGAGAATGATACTGGTTAAAAGAAAAAAGGAGCACATCCTCAGAGGATCGAGAGAAGCTGTGAGGGGGTCGTTGGAAATGTCACCAACAGTTCCCAAACTCTGGAGAACAAAGCCCACTTATACATCACTGAACTTTTGCCCAAGAAGTATGCCCACTCAAAACACCCACAAACACTTAAATTGCCTCCGCCTTAGCCATCAAATTTACATTAATTCAGAAAGAGCGGCCTTAAATTTTCCAAATTTGAATACCTGTGGATGTAATTAAAATTAATGAAAATAATAACAACAGTAAGAAGGGGAAGGAAACAAGAATCCTTTCCAGAAATGTGAGCAGACATACCAAGGTCTGCAATGGCACCAGCATTCTTACTCATTCCTACAGCCCATTGGCACTGGTGCTGAGAGCGAAAGCGACGCATATGTAGCTTTACTGTCAAGAAGATCACTGGATTTCTACATTGTTTGGACTTAAAGCATAATCCCTTCCATTGATAAAATTATGTTGAGTGTGCCTGGCTGGAAATCCACAAGTACAGGGCTTCAGCACACATGCTTTTTCCCTTCTCTGGTTTTCCTTTAATTTGCAAATCTTGTAATCTAAGCCTAGAGCTGACTTAACCAACTTCTAAACCAGCACCGCTGTAGCGGCCAAGGCTCCAATCTGTTTTCCATTTAAGTGTCAAGACGGCATCCTTTTTGGTGGTTAACAAAATCTGTTATTTCAAAATGATTATATGCTAAAAATTGTGTGAGGACCTTAGTAAGTTTATGAACAGGCCCAATGGAAAGTACTGTGCTGCACCCGGAAGCCTTTTTCCTTCTCTTCTTTGACCAGAGTGTTATTTACAAAGCACTTCTGTAGGGGGAAGAACCAGGCTGTGCCATTCAGCCAGAGGTCAGGGTTTCTGCTTTTCAACACAGTGCATGTTTTCAGCATTAGTGTCGAGAGACGCCTGGATGATGCGCCAAACCGTCAAAATGCTGCTTGTCTCAGTGTCAGTGAGGACATAGGAAAAGCAGAAGCAAAGGCAACGGCGTCAGAGAAACAAGGGCGGCAGTCCCTGGAAAACATCAAGAAGGTGGTCTCCATCAAGAACCAGCTGAAGACAGACTTCCTTATTTCATTTCCCCGGGAGAATATATTGAGTTAAATTTTGTGTTGCTCTGGAAGAAGACCACAAGTAGATGTAGGAGGGGGAATATGGGAGGGAAAGGACTGGGTATGGAGAGGTGCCTAGGGGTCTGTCACTTTTGAAATTCAGTTTCTTTTACTAATCAAAGGCGTGACATTCCCTGTCCCAACTCTGAGAATCCCAGGGATTTCCGCATCTTTTTAGTCTCCTTTTAGTCTGCCAAGGGGGTGATCAGGTATTGCTAGACTTCTAATCATACTGCTACTAAGAATCCGTGATTCACAGTCACTAAACCAACATCACTGGCTCAGCTCCAGGGTGCAAACGGGAAGGGATCACAACAAGAAGTCGGGTGTTCTTTGATGCCCCTTATTATTAACAGAAAATTACTTTCAGATGTAGGATTTGTACCTTGCAACATTGCAAAGAGCCCTTCAGCACATCTTAAACAAAATGTCATGAGGATGTGTCATTCCAACAGCACATAGAGGATTCTTTAGTTTCTGTCCTTTAGGACAGTTCCCCTGAAATTAACCCAATGAAAGACAGTTTCACTCTCTGGCCACTTTATTAATTACAGTACACATACACAATTTAATGCAATCCAATACAACAGATCTGCCAAAATTCTACATTTAGGAAGATTAACATTTTCGGATTTTCTTGATCCTGCCAAAGAGGTATTAGTTCAACCATTCATTTATCATTGAGGTCGCAGTTAGTGGTGGTGTTGTACTGGACTGCATTACACTGAAATGTGTTTCTAATGTTCTCAAGCTTCAAACAAATGCTCAATTTGATTCAGACAGACAGGTTCATGTTTTGCTTCGCTGTGTCAATGTCTGCAATGCAGTCAGTAAATGCCCCTTGTTTGCAAGTAGTCTGAGTGTGTGGACTGAACAGATGAGATTTCAAATTTGAACAACAAGAACAGACAATACTCATTTCATGAACGTGTAGAGGAGAAAAATATCAAATCTTGGCCTTGGACTATTTCAAACACTTCCAAAAAGACATCCATCATATTGTAAAGCAATATACAAAAAGGTAGCATATGTTGCAACATTCACCCAAGAAACTAAATCAAATTAAAGCAGCTCTAATTAATATTTATGAACAATGGGTCAAATGACTGTGTGTAATGTGAAAGGGACTGCTTCTAGTGATGAACCTACAAAGAAGTATTACTAACTCTGTAGTTCTCTTCAACTCCAGAGTTTTTTTTTGTTTTTTTTTATCTTTCAGCTAATTGTTTTGTTTTTTACTGCCTGTCAGCCTGTAAAAGAAAGTAGTTTTAAGCTTAGTGTTGGAGTTTTTTAAAATTAGTTTTAATGACAGTTTTCCCCAAAAAAATTCCAAGCCAAGGATCAGTATTGGGGCCAATAGGAGCGCATTGTAATGGATTGGTATCAGCTTAAATAAAGACAGTCAAATTCCGATCATGTGTTTTCGCCACCTCTGCCTGCTAGTTTTGTCTAACTCCGTGTGTGTGAATGGGAAAAAGTCTTAATTGCTATATGTACTGTGGGAAATGTGGTACTGTATTATTGTTTATTTTAATCCATTTTGAGTATTCTATATTTGTTTATTTACACATGTTTGAAATTGTTATAATCACTCAACTGTAATACAACTCTAATACTATGTGAAATATAGCTGCAGGAGTATTAACTCACATCTAGTTGATGGTGTGCTAATTGGTGGCTGCAATTGCTGTAGTGTTTGGTTGGAATTATGCAGGACTTACAGTAGCACATAGCAGAAAGCAAAGACCTTCAGACATTGAAATCATCTAAGATCATGTTGAGAAAGGAGGTGAGGATTGCTTTATTGTGATTAGTGAACTCACCCAGAGGACCCTGTGCTCTTGCAAACCCCCAGCAAAGGCCTCTTATCAGCAAAATTGTCTGTCTTCAGGGGACCTGAGGAGGAAGAGGAGTCACAGAAAGAGGCAGATGAGAAACAGAATGATCTGCACACAACAAAGAGGGACATTCTTTAAATGAATATGTGAGGCCTCTCATGCTGCCCACCCTCATTCAACAGGCAGCCCATTACCATGACAGGAAACGTGCTGATTACATTACTACTGTTGCCCTGTAATTCACTTATGGTCACGAAACATTTTTGAGTGGAGTTTTCTTTTTTCTTATTTAGCAAGTTAGTGGATACGCTAAAATGTAGAATGGACATATTGTACAGACGTTGGTGTTCTACCTTTTTCTGGTCCTCGACTGTGTGAGCTTTTCAAAGGGAGCTTAAAAATAGGAATAGAATATGTAATGAAATAATATATAACAGAATTAAAAGGAGCTGGAGAAATCTTCTGAATGTTTCAAAAAAAGAAACATTTTCTTTTAATCTCCTTGTTTGTTTTGTTGGGTTTCAGGTTGGACTTGGATCATGTTAAAAACCTAGAAGGCATATTTATAAAACTGAAGAGAAAACATGTTGCATTAAGTGGACTGATCCCATATTTTCCCTGATTGTCTCATTCTTGAAGAAGGATCAGGGGATTGAGGGGATGGGGGTACTTACATTGAAGAAGATGTTACCCTTTTGAGGACTGTAATTTGAGGCTTTACAGTAATCAGTCCAAGTTCCTGTGGTATGGCATGAGAGCAATTGTGCCTTCTAGACAAGACTTTAACACTCCTAACAGGGTTCTTTTTCCTTTCATGTTTCAGTCATCGGACATCATTCCAAGTCAAGATATTGAGCCATAACATAAATATGACTCTCTGAGACTTAGTGAAATGGCACATTTACTAAAATAAACTTTCTGGGAGAAAATGCAACATTTAATGAATAGAAAGACTTTGATTTGATTGCCAGTGTTATGGCCTGAAACATTACAGACAATATATGCTTATTGTTAAACTTCATACTTACATACTTCATATAGACTTATACAGTGTGGGAGCGAGTGCACCGGGTGTAGCTCTAATGTGAAGTGACATCCATTAAAAAAGGGCACAAGGGCTACGCAGTACATATTATTACATGTATTCACATTTTCGTCAATGCTCATTTGTTATCAATCAAGGCAACAGTGTTTCCTCATTTTCCAAGACAACGGAAGATCATAGGTTGTAAACGCCAAGGAGGATGTGGATAAATGCATGTTCTCCCTTTAGGAAATCCAGAAATTCCTTCTCTAGTCTAGGAAAGAGGAACCTTGCCTTATTGTAATCAACACCTATTTTTGGGTCTTGCTTAGTCCGCCCACCCACGGCCTTGCATCCCAGACAATTGGCCTTTTAATGGCTCACCACAGTGCCACACTGTTTGCGCCCTAGCAGATTGCAATCAGTGTCCTTCCCTCCAGTAGTACAATTCATATTTATTTGCTACCAAGAGAACTGCTCCCCTCATGTGTTAGGGCTATCTGCTGCTTCTTATTACTGTGGTTTGCTTTCATCCACTTCCAGCACTCTTCAAATGCTGCCATTGTATGTTGTCGAAATCTGACAAAAGACCGGAACATGGCCGGAGAACAAAAAGGCGTTTTTTTTCCCCAAAAAATGCCACAAACCAGCAGAGCTATATGGCAGCTTTCACAGCACTGAGTGACACCTGCAGAGATGAAATATAAACTCCATGTCTGGAAATGATCTAAGCAATGGAACAACTAAAGCATTAGCACCATGGGTTTGATATGAAAACTGGTATTCATACTGCATTCAACTTTACAGTGTCTGAAACGGAAGTGGAACCAGTGAAACTGTTTCACTTTCCATTGTTTGTCACTACTGTAACTATTTCACTATTTGAAGCAACAGTGGAGTCTAATGTTTCAATGGTGCTGATAGAGCAATAAATATGATAATAAAATGTAGACGCATAATGAGAAAAAGCTGACATTTAGGGATATATTTAGGGATGAGAACACAACTACAATGGTTTTCCAGATGGGTAATGTTCCGTCTAATGACTAATGTCCTCCAACTTCTTAAAATGTTGACACACTTCAGACAGTATTTTCCACATGTAGCAACCCTGTGTCAAGTCAGACAGACTTGACACAGGGTGCCCTATATAAGAATGTGTTTGTCTGATAATTACACTGTTGGCACTGTATTCATTTTAATTGTTTGTTTTTAGATACTTTAATGCCTGAGCTATCATTCAAAATCATACTCCCTCAATACTGGAATTTTAAAAAATAGAAATTCTAGCTATCAAGCTTGTCAGGCTGTCATGGCAACCAATGTATGTTAAATTACACAATAATGACATAATACTAAACTGAGCAGACATGATATTTTCATTAGTCAAGTTTCAATAGGAATTAATCAGAAGTTTTAACTGACTTCCTGAAACCGGAAAAAGGAAATTATAATCATAACTCCTCCTGCATTTTCTTCTCATCAATACAACACTTAAGCAACTCAACTAGAGTTGGGCATTGCCATCGCCAATGGCTGACAGCCATTGACTACTAATCCCTGAGCATCGAAACATCGTAATTTAAAAGGCTCCCCAGAGAGCACAATTATGTGCCTTGTCCCCTCAGAGTTGCCGTAGGAGTTGTTGTTGTTTGTGATATGTGGGAAGAGGAAATTAAAAGAAGTATGTTGCTGCTCAGTGCACTAACATTACATTCTTATTAAACCAGGTGGTTAAATTTGTGGCAGCAGTGTTTCTTTTCCCACAGGCTGCTGTTTCTTTGAGTCATGTCGTTTTTATACACAGTTTTCTTAGTTTGGCTTCCATGGCTAGTCGGCCAGTGTTGTTTTATGCATATGAGGCTGAACAAAGCTAAGTTATGGACATGTGGTGTAGAGATGGGAAAAACTTTTAAACCTGGCACAGGGATGTATGTCAGTGGTATTCGGACACAGTTTTCTCTGCAGGGCAGAAATTGAAAAGGAGTATGAGAATACGTGGATGGATACTCACTTATTTACTTCTTTAAAAAAGGTCATGGCTAGTCACAGCTAATTGTTGCATCCATGCTCAGATACTGCACACTTTTCAATTTGTTGAGGCCAATGCATTCCAGCATTATTATCTGCTGTAATTAACGTACCCACATGTCTCCCTTTTTTCTTGTTAGTTAGTTGATTTTCTACTTTTCAAGAATGACTTTTGCCACTTACTATTAATGCAACATGTCATCTGCCAGCATTACATCATTTTATATTTACCTAAAAATGTTATCTTTTTCTCTACTATTTGAGATGTCCCCCAGTATTACTGTTTAATTTTGCTGCAAAATGTCTGCTACAAAAAAGGCCTCACTGTTATAAGACATTCCAGCATCTAACAGTTTGATTCATTTTTTTAGTTGAGATTCGAATAAGACATTTGGCAGCAGTATGAAAAAGACAAGTTCTGGTAAAAGAAATGGTCTAAGTTACAGTTAAAAAGTGTAAACTGATAACAACATCAATAACATGCATGTTTACCTACACAAACAAATTGAGAATCTAAAATAGAAGACTTTGTTGAGGAGTTGGAGATATAGCTAACAGAACAGTGAAGGTACGGTGAGAAGTTTCCAGCAGAGTTTTGGCAGCAGAAAGCACTGACTTAGGGTTTAGAGGCATGCCACCACTGACTGAGAGGAGGCCAACACTAATCGTAGATTGACTTTAACATTAGGATGAGGCAGCATGGAGCACTCTTTAATTTTAATGATACAGCACCACTTAGAACAGCCACAACCCAAAACTGCATTAGGATGTGCCATACAAAATTTTATTTTAAGTGTCGACCTTAAATGCCGAAGTCAAGTTAACCAAAGTGTTTTATTTCCAGGGCAGACATTTAAAAGTTATCCTGGAAAAACATTTGAGAGGGCCTACAAAGAAAATGTATTATTCTGCCATATCCCTTCTTTGGTTTTGATTCCAAGTAAACAAGTAATATATAAGGTTGACTGTCTGCCACTGTGTCCTATCTTTGAAATAAGATGAGCTATCCAGCTGATGGCTGTGGGTTCATCCCCTCACCTTACTCTTGTTAAGAAAGCAAATAAGCACATTTCACAAAATGTTAAACCGTTACCTTCTAAAATTCATTTTTACTGACAAGGGTGTTAGTATGATGTCAAACATACTAAACATGATTCAACAGATACATTTTTTTAAAGAAAAATAATCTTACAACAAAGGATCATCTCGAATATACAGGTTGGAAGAACCTGCAGTCTGGCACACTTAAAATCCATATTACCAATTTAAAACAGTATGCAGATAAACTGATCAAAGTGTCACTGAAAGTTACACTATGAAGTGCAAGCTTTATTGTTCTGTGTTCAAGATACTCACTGATAAAAGGAGCTGGCAGAATGCGAGCAGCTCGCACAGGACCATGGCGCACCGAGAACAGCTCCTGGGCTTCCCCTGCCAACTGAAAAACATTATTTTAATTAACCGAATTAGAGAGAGCCATTTTACGCTCAATGACACGGATTGACTTTGAGGTTTTGCTAAAATCACATATCCAAGACTTTCTACCTGTGGCCACAGGACCTTCTGTAATCTCAAGCATCACATTTTAAGGTAATTAATTAATGCCTTTTGCAGTCTGATGAAAAGTGTGTATCTGGAAACACAACCTGTATTTGGTCTTAATAACCTTAGCATAAGTATTTGTATCTGTACTCTGCACATTTAAGCAAGAAATGACCATGAAGCAAATAAGCTGAGATTTCTACAGGAAAACAAAATGAAATAAATGTATCTGTTCACACTGTAAGAAGATAATCTTTTCCAACTGTGTGAAACTGGTTTGTTCATAGAAAGAGACAGTGGGAGATAGGGAGGGAGCATGGGGAACAAGGGTGGTCTGGTGGTTGAAGCTCCAGCCAAACCACAAATTTACTGAGCACAGAGTAAAAGGCCCAGTGGCATCGCAATGAGTTGCCTACACTGGTTGTGACAGAGCCAACAAGGAAGGATTGGGGATACGGGTTAATGCCAAGTGGGCAGAAGCCTGTGATGTCTCTGTCCGAGTCACGCTGTTAAGCTTATATAACACTCTGACCAGTGTTTCCAATAGATCCTACAATCTCCCAAGATCACTTTCCGTGTTTGATTGCATGATTATAAAAAGCATAAAGATGAGAGGCCTAACTAAACCTTAAAATCATTCGCCTTTGTTCTCATCAGATTTATGTGCGTTAGCAACCACCAGTTTACATACACACACCAGTAGTACAGCATATTTAGGCTAAATGTTTAAACAGAAATTTTGCCGATTTACGACCTGATTTGTGTCCCTACAATTTCGTAATGTATATGCGTAAACATCTCACCATTTGTCTGCACCCAGAGCCCCCTGACTCCTTTGCAAAATTCCACCAGATGACACTAAACACATCAGTAGGATCAGGAGACAGACGCCAAGTGAGGGGCATCTCACCAAACTCTGTTCAAACTGTCTAAACCAGGCAGAGCTGATAAAGTATAAACCAAGATTCTGTTATTGCACTGCCTTTTGTCATCTAAAATGTTTTCAGAAACATATTTTAGTCTACTGTTTAGCTGTAATACCAAGTTGTTTGTTACCAGTTGACCACCTTACTGTTTCCTGTTCAAAACAGACTCCAAGGTAAAACTGAGAACTACTTAACACGGTTGGCTGTTGTAGGTTTTCTACCTCTCGAGCAAAAAGGAACACCAAAACACTTCATTAAATATGACTTGTTTTAAGCTAACAAAATAGTTGGGTCGTCCCAATAACTATCATTGCAGCGTTGTAGCTTCAGTGAAAATTACATGCAAAATAGGGATGTTAATAATGGCCATTAACAATTAAACAATTAAAAATGCATTAACCAACAATCAGAGTTGGGCACAAATACATCAGAAAGTATTTTTGTTACAAATAACAAATTCTTGCTTATCAAATATATTTCAAGAATTACTAAATACTGGTACAAGAACATGTACTTAAAATATAATTATAAGCAATTAAAAGAAAATACAATAAGACATTTCATACAAACTGATATTATTACATTTAAGCCATTTAGCCGCCTCAAAACGGGCAGTAATTCCTTGGGCCCAGCTGTTGATTGGGCAGAAGGAAGCAATTCAAATAAAGTCATTATTTTGTGTTATTTAGTTTAGCATCAAAATAACTTGATGTTTATGTTTTGATTCTTTCAACTTCTAATGTAGTCTACTCAGATTTTGCACAGTGGTCGCCTAATGGAAAAAACGATTAACTGATAATCGACTGTTAAGGCTGCTGACTATTCACATGCATGCACTTGGTTTTTAAATGCACAAGTTTTGAGACTAATTGAACAGCAATTGAGATAATTTTGTGCCCTTTATCAGTCAGTTGCCTATATTTCAAAACCACTGACACATTGTCTCGTCCTATAAAAAATAATGTTTCAATGCTAGTGCTAATGTGTATTTTCAAGGAAAAATGAAAGAAAGTTTCTCTACAAAACTCTAAAAGTCATTACTGTTTCTTAACACAAATCTGCTGTGCAAGGCCCATGGCTTCATATAATATACTATACGATTTACAATTAAGCAAAATTAATTAATTTAGCCAAGAAGAAGTAAACTGAACTAAAACATTTCATTGTCTCTTCATCATTCACACTGACATCTGTTTTACTAACTCACAACCAATTTTGGATCGACACCAAAAAAGTACTAAAGCTTGATACGGAGACCTACCAATTTATAGCCAATTATTTGTTTTATAAAAAAATATAACTATCATTTAAGTGTTAAAAAATACTCAACTTTACATAACAATGAACTGAGAAATAAATAAAAAAATACTTTGGCTCTTGTTTGTTAGTGTTCCATGGTTTTATGGTTGATAATCAATGCCAGGTTTAACTTCATCAACCCAGTGATCAAACAAGTGCATTCCAGCACATTTACACAGGCTTGAAATTACATTTAGGGATTAACACTAAAGGTTGCCCTATTAGAGAGGGTTTTAAAGTTCATTGCATTTTTGGTCTCTATTAGTGAGGAAATGCAGCCCCAGTGTAAAGCACTTTAATGGATATGGATATGCCTGGCACAGTTCAGGCTTCATGTGTTCATATGATGCCACTATATTAGGTCAATGGCCTGTGTGGCTCTTGGCAGTGTCTGGCGTGCGTAATGGCACATTGTTTTAAGCGCAGAATGCCCCACTTTTGTTATTCTTTTATGCGTTAAATTACAGTGAAACCTGCATTATCACTTTACTAGTGCTTTAATCTGTTTGTTTTAAGTCTTTAAACCCATCTGAGGGGATGATCGCTCTTTTGTGCAATTAGTAGCCTTTTCAAAGTGGCGGATTAGGAGCTGTGTTTTTATTCGGAGTGCTTGAGGCCCAGCGGTGGTAGATTAACACTGGAGACATGAGCAGGTTATACGAGCACTGATAGCAGGAATAAAAGGAGGTTGGCAGCAGGGTAGGATTCCTGTACAAGCAAATGGACTTGCAAGGGGGAATAATGGAATTTGCTGGATTAAAATGAGAAGAGGGGAAGGCTGGAGGTTAATGCGCCGGGTTATTGTGCATTACCCCACCGCTCATCCTCGCCTTACATGGCTCTGTGTGACATCCACTGCCATCAACAACATTCCCACCATTACATTAGTGGCCCGGCGTATGCAATATGCCAAATTGCTTTTTCAAAGTTGTTTTCCCTGCTTACAGTTATTCATTATATTCATTTCATTTGTGGCTCGGATGGTTTTGTGAAATCACAGTGTCTGCTCTTCTGTTTTAATCTCCCAAATGTAATGCCATAAGCTGTGAACAGATATCTGGGCCATATTCACAACTGAGTCCACTCACTAACAGTGATGGACATATTGGAGGTTTGGAGGGAGCAGGTGCTTCAGGGATCGTGCAGTAACAGGTGTTTTTTTCAGAGGCTTCTATGACATGCAGCGCTAAAATGATAAGTGCACAGGACTAGAGTGATGAAGCACTACTTTATGATGCTAAGATGCATGTTTTTTTACTCTTGATCCAAAAACTAACTCACTTGTTCACTCACAAACATCTGACATGGAGACACTGAATAAGGATGAGCTGTATGAAGCACACCACAACACTAGCAGTTATAGATAATTTACTGGTTGTAGAACTCTAAAATCAGATTAACCAATTTATTTCACAATAGACAATTAAGCGATTTACATCTTCAGCATATTGAATTCTGTAGCTACTTTTATACATATGTACCGGTATATTCCATATCTTGATTTATTTTCAGAAAGATTTTTGACATTTTCATTACAGAATTGTTTTAAAAACAGTTTGTAAATCAGTTGGTAAAGCAGTCAGCAGAGCGCATACTTCTACAATGGTCTCCTTTAATTCAATCAAACCTAATCCAATATCAATTAATATAAATTTAAATCAGCTTAATGAGGTGTTGCTGCATCTCGGGCAACATACATCGATAGCAATATACCGTATCTACTATTGTCTGATATTGGCTGATAATATAGGCCAACCTATGCAATGATTGGCTCGATACAAAAAACAAAACACGATTTCTTGACATTTTAGAAAGAAAGAATCAGGAACTTTGCCTGGGAGGGAACAGAAGCTCTTACAAATGTATACAACTTGCACTTCAGTGTCCGCACTGAAGAAAATTCCCACCTCAAGTCATATGTTAATATCCCTAGGACAGTATCATGTTTGTAAGACAGCTCAAGGTCTCCAGCACATCCACTTAGACTTGCTGCAGACATTTTTCCACTTTTCTGCCGAGCAGGTCATTTCATCTCAGCACGTATGCAGACAGACAATTAGTCCAAGGCAGTCTGCCTCTTATCAGGCAGTGGTGGACGACACCTCTCCAGTGTGAGGCGACAGTAATCTACATCGCCTAAACAGCTCTGTCAGCATCCATACAACCAGTCAGATGTCCCCATCTTACAAGTGTGTGTACACGTGTATATTCGTACTCTGCCGGGCTATTACAGAGGGTGTTGGCTTAGCAACTGTCACAAACACTTCACAGCCACTCAAGAGCCAGAGACCGAAGCACCTTCAGTGCTTACTTAAAACCCTGCGAAAAAACACAACCCAGAAACATCTCATAAACTTTCAAATATGAAAGAAAAACAATGAGGAAGGGCAGCGTGTGATAACAGGCCGGGCTGTGCTGTGTGAATCAGAATTGGTGTCAGGTTGAACTGAAACTGAACGACAGAGGAGCCTCACCAAGCTTATATTTTTACTGGGTGTGTGAAGTGTGGTTAAAACAGTTGTAATCCTCTGGTCCACCATAATAACTGCCACACAAAATCTTCTAGCAGCACAGGAATTGCCACATCATAGTGGGCATTGTGTGAGCTCACAGGTAAAGTAAGCACATGTACTCGTACCGACGGCCTGTGGATGTTTATAAAGGGACTGATTAAGGACTTTGGTGTGTTTAAAACTCACAGGATGTATGTGACGTTTGCATGTTTCAGTGACAGCCTCTACATGAAATGCAATACTTGGTGAGCGAAACTTTTAAAGCGTTGTGGGTAATTTGTTAAGTCAAAGAGCAGACAAAATCTCCTAATCATTTTCAAGACTGACTTTAAAGAAGTGAATTTACTGAGAAAGATGTCTTGCCATTGTGCTTGGGGAGAGTTTTGAGGTTTAGCATTGACATTTGGATAGAAACTAGTGGATTTGGACATGAAGTATGTATGACTCTTTGACCTTTACTTTCAGATATTCACTTTTTTAATGATTTAATCACTGTAGCACTCTTCTGACCTGTAAATAACAAGGGCCCTTGTTAACCAAAATTACGCCTTTCATTACTTTATTAAAAGGTCTCCCTCTTGAGGCCACATTATACATTACGTCAGGAGTGTTGGAACTGGAATGGCGACATGTGTTGAATATTTCCAAGTGATGAATCAAAGGCAACATCCCTTGTTTCAGCTCTCATCCTAGAGGCTTCTTCAGTTCTATCTAACTGGAGGGGAGTTGCAGGCTTTTAAACTCTGTGTGGGAGTGTCCTTACAGAGTCACTAAGGACGCCTTTGAGCTCTGAGTTTCAGAGTTGTTAGGGCCACTTGTGGGTCTTTGGGTAGGGTTAGGGTTAGGGCCCCAACCGGACTTCATGTGGGTTGCTAGGGCTAGGTGAGCCCAGGTGTGAATGGTTGTTAAGCTGTCTGTGGAGAGAACTCAGTACTACATTGTAGGTGGGTGATAGGTAATGTCTTAGGCCACCTCCTCTGTTCAAAGACGGTCGTTCCAGTTTGACATAAACAGATTATTTTAATCCTCTTTCAAACCATCCGTCTTCTCTGTCCAAGGTGTTTACCTATGCAGTCCTGGCTGCATTGAACAGCATCAAACTACATTACTCTGCTTATGCCTGGGTGCTTTGTCCTAGTTTCTGCCTCAGCGTGTTGGTAGGTTTGAAGTGAACCAGGATATGATGTTTATTGAAGATCCTCCTGAATTTATCTGATATTGCCGCAACATAAGAGAGATTGAGAGGTGAAACGTCTTCAAGAAACTTGAACATGACAAGTTACCTACGATACAGCACTTAGAATTAGTATGACCTGGATGAATTAGAACCTCATCTACATGTGATGAATAGTATAACTGATTAAATAAAGTTCCTTTACAGTGTTTACAATATCAAGCAGGCCACCAGGACATCCTTTTTAAGGCCTTATTTTGATAGGATAGCTGGAGAGTCCGACAGGGAAGTGGGAGAGGGAGATGACATGTAGCAGGCCACAGGTCAGAATTGAACGTAGGCCGCTGTTGAGGTCTCCGTCCCCCTACCAGGACATTGGATTTCAATTTGTTTCCTTGGTATTCTCATTGATGTAACTGTTCAGAATTATCCTCATAGCAAATACGAAAATACATTTTGGTGACAGATTTAAGAGACACTGAAGCTAAATGGCCAGCCATTTTACTTGTGTGCTAATCCCAGGAACTGAACTGAATGAAATGAAAAGAGCATCTTTCTTTTGTCAATTCAAATCTGCTGAACTCAAAGGCAGCTTTAAGATTGGCTGCACTGGCTGTCAATGATGCAAAACCAATCCATCACTGTATATCTATACTATATCTATATCTATACAACCCTTATTCAAGAAAAAAATAGTTAAATAGGATCTTTGGACCTGTTCTGCTGAGCAGCTATTCAGTGCAATACTGCTCATAACAAGGTCAACACTGCCACCTCATGGACAAAAGTCTGCACTGCAATTCAGTGTTGTATCACACTCCCACTGCATTATATTTTGGTATTTTGATGACGTTTCCTTTCCTCACAAAACTGATAAACCAGAATGTTAGCCAAATATTTCTAGGAAGATAACTTTATTTTGTGCTCAGATTTAAGCTGCTTCCAAAATGAAATAATGACCTATAACTATGGTAGAATCTGTGAGTCACACGCCATCCTCCAGGCTTGGTTCATATAAGTTAGAACAAATAGCATAACTCCTTTAAGTAGACTCCAGCGTGTAGAGTGCGAGTGGTTATGCTAGAGAAACACAAAGAGCGATGGTGACCGTGCTCAGAGCAGACAGGTGTTGGCGACCAGCGCAGGGGGAAAATTTAGCAGATTTTGAAGATGTCAGGTGGCAGTAAATGTACGGTACAGGTTACAGTTTGACCGTCATTAAACTCTGCTGCTCCTCAATACCCAAAAGGAGTTTGTGTTTCAATGAATCCTTTGGCTATCCCTGCTAATATTTGTATTCCCGCTTGTCCATGCTAATATCGACATTATTGCTAATCCATGCTAGTGATGCTATCTTGCTAGAACAGAGTCTGTTTGGGATGGTAACAGTTACTTATGACTATCTACCACACCCCATTCTCTGTTTGAGAACGTTGTCTGTGAGACAGGAAGAAACACTGATTGGAGACTGGAGCTGTAAAAGTGAAAAGGGGCAAACCCAGTGTAGATGAGACCTTGTGATTAAAAAACATCAGGATTAGTTGTAGGTAAACATCTGCACATATTATTCTTTTGCTTTAACATTGTATTTTGTATGTTTCAGTGTACTGGGTAAAGATATCTAAAATACATTCAAAATACATCTAATTAATTTGTTGTTGTTCAATTTATGTGTATGTATGTACAATCAATTTTCCACAATTATATTGCTTTTATTATTTCAGTTGTATCATTTTCATTTTCTATTAGTCTCTGTAAATCACTTTGGATTGCATGTATTCATGTACGGACCAAATTAAAGTTTAAATGATTAATAACAACATTTATGCCTGGTCCTTAAAACTTTCTAATACCCTGATGGCATGGTTAACTGAGGAAATATCTAAGTATTTAATTATTTAGTAAAATGTAGAAGATAATATCATCTTAAGCCCTAAAAACAATATAGTAGATAATATAAAAATATAGTTTTGGAGTGTAACTCCTTTTGGGCCAAATTCATCATGTGAGGTTTAAGCTGCTGTATTAATCAGTGAATAGGGTTGGTGTGGCTGATATACCTGACTACACAGAGATACAACGGCTACATTTCTTCATTGTTATCTCATTGTTTTTTTTCGCGTCAGCCACTTGGATGGGCAGTGGACGTGTCCTTACAGGCCCGGGGTCAGCAAATTATTTGAGGAGAGTTAGACTTTTGAACCCAGTGAGCACAAGTATGTTTACATTATCCTATCACATAATCAATTGTAAGAACTCTTCATCAACATACCAAGTCAAAATATTGTGGTCAACACCTAAAGTTAATAAAAAATAATAACAAGCTTCAGCAGTCTTGAACAGGCCTTTTTGTAACATCATTTATTGATGAGAGCACAATGTAAATCAGTTCTGGGCTCACGTCTACTGGCTTTCAATACTGGTCTCAATAAGCTCACCCGTGATCTTGAAAAACAGTGAATACATTTTTACAACAAAACATTTGCAATTCAAAAGTTATATGCGAGTACATTTTCACACTAAATCCTAATCTTAGACATACAACTATGACTATAATTACATGACAGACTTTGTTAAGAAAGGAATGCTTGACTTGTTTTTGGCCTGAGTCTTACAGCCCTTACTGCACAGAAGATCTGTGGCAAAATATTGCTCTATAGTGAGCATTTGATGTGATTGTTTCAGCACATATATCCATCTGAATTTATCATCTTGAAAAAAGCATGTGGTTCAAAAGGGTCAGGTAGAACAGTTAGGTGTGTGACTTACAGATACGCTCCAGATCTGCATCCCATCAGTGTAGCCAATCATAAGGCAGAGGGGAGGGTCGGTAGTACCGCTGTGCATCTCCATAAACTCTGGATTGCGTGCAGTGTCTATGTAAACAGAAAGTGAAACATTAGATAAAGTTTAATTAAACAATGTGTTATTATGTTAATTATCCATGACTATGACAAATAAACCACAAATGAATGACATGAGGTTAATTTTCCAATCAAATTTTACATTATTTGTTTTATAAGCTTCATCTCAATCAGACCATTTTAATTTATTCTATACAGTTTGAGCCATTATCCCTTTGCCTTACAAAACTCTGCAAATAATTGCCTTTTACCTAATTGCAATTTTTCACAGCTCCAGATCATAGTCTAATTCTACATTTACAAAATGCAATTCTGTACTGCCACATAATTTTTTTGTGTACTGTTCCCTCATACACTGACATTACAACGTGGGTATTTCAAGAGTACAACTTAATGCAGCATCATCCAAAACCTGAAAGCTTGTATGTAATGAAATCCACCCCACAGCAAAAGCAACCAGCCATGTCAGTTTAACATTCAACTTTATTCTTGAACTCAGAAAAAACAGCTTTAAAAGCTTTCCGATGGGAAGGAGAAACATTTCAAAGAGGCAGTGGATGTGCTAACCTGCCAAGGGTGAAATTCACAACTTTTCACAAATTGTGGCACTTAGCTATACACAAAAACATTAGAGCATGTGAAGCCATGCTTACCATCATGTGGTTTTAAATGTCACAACCAAAGAGGTAGCATGAGAGCAAACACATTCAAAAAGCATAAGAGATATACTAAAAATCATGACAGAGTACAACTTTAAAATTCAAAATGATAATTTTCTTATAGATATTTCAGATCAGTGTCTGTACCAAACAGCAGACTGCAGGCAGAGGAATTAGATTAGCACAGCATTTCTTATCAGTGGGATGGAATACTCTAGACTAACTTTTTAAACGACAGAGATCAGTCATTGTCCTGAAGAACCTAAGGTTGTGCCAACTCTAGCCTTTACAAAACTCAAACAAAACCAACTTCAGTTGTCATAGAGTTGAAGACTTACCGTTGATGTCAGCTTTTTCAAATCGGACCCAAATAATTTTCTCTTTTTCATCTGTGGGAGGAGCACCAGTATATGCCTGTGTTTGAAAGACAAAAGAGAGAATTTACAAAAATACACGGAAAATACCAGCAAACGAATCTTAGATTACCAGCTGAGGGGTTTTTTTATAGCAGATTTTTTATAAAACTCAGAGAATATCTGGTAGGTATTCTTTTGAGCTAGAGGCTCACGTATGCAGCAGTCCCCTGAAGGCTTCCAATTAAAACTCAATTCCTGTCAATTTTCCACATTTTTTGTAGTCTTGCATAGCTAGATATATCTCCACAGCACTGTCTTATCACTGGTTGGAAAAACACTCTAGCTCATTTTCATTTTTTGAAATCAGTCACAGTTCTCTTGCTTGGAGCGACATGTGCATGCCTCCCCAACCAGGTGCATGTTGTGTTGCATATGGGGAGGCACGCCCTGGCATTAAAATGTCAAAATTGCTGAAAAAGAAAAGGTAAGAGCTGCTAGCCTGTTCAGGTTCCTACCCTTAGCGAGGAGGTTACTGTAAGGGATAACTTGATATTTTGAACGTGTAGGTTGCCATCTTGGAGGTTGTTGTTGTTGTTGTTTCAGGAAGTGATAGGGATTTTGAATACAGCAACATGCACATCGTGTGAGACGGGAAATTAAGCCTGTAACAGGCACCCAATGACAGGGTTATACCAACAGTCTACATCCTGTGAGCCAGACCAAATCTTTTTGTGCTCTAAAGTAACAGCCCTTACTGTTTGAGTTGTGTTGTATGTTTGCTTTACTGTAATTTGAGATTACTTAACTTTGCTGTCTCCTAGTTATACCCTATATCACTCCCTGGAGTGATTCCCTAACATTCATGACAATAGTTTTATTTGGAATGAAATTTAGCGAAAGAGCAATACATAACACTTCACATTAAGCATTTCATTGTTATTATTTTTTGTCAAAGTTCCAAAACTTCAAGATATTATAGCAATGTGAAGGACTTAATGTTCTGCTTTCTCCTGCACATTGATTTTCTAGCAACTTTGCTCCTAAACTTTGTACATTACAATGGCTCGCAAACACATTAACATACCATATATCAAGAGAGGCTTCTGGTAAAACAATTCTTGAGATTATTGCTGTGTCCCAATTCCATACCACACACTGACTGCACTTTTTGTACGTTTTACACTGAGCAGAAATTACACATTTTGTGAACTGTTTGTTTTCTGACATCTTCCTCATCATCAACAATCTATTTGTATGTGAAACTGTGAATAGCACTGGCATGTCCTTTGTACCTGCATTAATGGCACAGTACAAACAGTGTTTTTTAGTATGCATGCTGACCACGATGAGTTAACTTATCTATGTCATTGTTCTAATATGAACAATATAATAATAATATGAACACAGCAAAATGAAGACATGCTGTACTAACTACGATCAGTATAGTAGTGGGGAATAATGACGCCATTTATAGGAGCTGTTTGTATGAGTGAATACATGACAGAGGAAGGTTACCTGAGGGACCACATCCTGCAGAAAGGTCACCACACTTTCCATGTAAGACTGCTCCCTGTGACAGCAAAAAAGGTCATGTCATCTCCAATGATAATGCATCTATAGACAGGTTGCTATAAACATATACAGTAGATCTCTCATAAACAGATACATACTACATACATGATATCATGATTTTAGGGACCACTTATAACATAATAAAAACGAATTGCAGATATCTGTCCTTACGTAGCAGCTTGCGCTCGGACCAGAACCCCTCCAGCACAGCGACTAGGTCTGCGTGGAGAGTCGGACGCCATTATGTCTCCTGTTTTTTATCCTGAAAAAGTTAAATAGAATTACTGTAACATGACAACAGCATACAAACAAAACTACTTAGTTAGTTAGATTGCACATGACAGATAGCGGTTTCTTTGCAGCATTCAAGAATTTCTATGAAATCAGATCTTCTTTCAGCAGTTGCCATACTTGCATTACTAACAGGTTTAACATTAGTTGTAGAATAAATGTGAAATTTCACAGAGTATATCCACTTGGGCGGTACATATACTTTGTAAGACATAGCAATATATTTTCAAACGAGACATAGTTTTTGACAATACATAATATAATGTGAAGGTGTGCTACATGACTCCTTTTTTTATAAAGCCATACCAGTTTGCCTCTCTCCTGAGTCACGCTCTGTGCACAGCTCGGCCTCACTCACAAGCTCTCTGCTATCCTATTTTCTCTCTGTGTCTTTGTCCTAACCGTTATACTATTATACTATGGTTTTGTGGCTTGTGCTGCAAAACTTCCAACCTCTGAAGCACCAGTGCTATGTGCAAAAGCAATTAATGTTATATTTTCTTTTATATTTGTTCATATATATGTTTTGCAAACTGATATTTTCAGACAGGGAAAGTCAGAGGGACAGTGGGAACCAGTCCTGACCACAGTGTTTAGTTCAGTTCAGTTTAGATTAGTTCAGTTTTATTGTCATATGCATATTTAGTACAGGGTACCACAGCAGTGAGTGGGTGTGCAGTGGTGTGTTAATGTGCAACTCTTGCCTTCTGGGAACTCTGAGGAGACACACTACCTCTTATTCAGAAACACATAGTAACCCTCCCTCCTCCCCAACAACGATGTCATCATCCACTATGATGTTTCTCTGTGGACATGTCTAAATAGTACCACTGTGGATAGAAACTGAATTAATCGAGCTTCTTACATAGTATGTCTGAGGCCACCCATATGGTCAAGGTCAGGAGCTCAGACATCCAGGAGAAAGTAAAGTAGTTTTGCCTTAAAAGGAGACAACTGGGGGGGTTCCAACATCTGATTACGCCTCCAAGTCAATACTGGTTAGGAGGGGACTTTTTTTGCCAATTTACTACTGCTGAGTATCCAAAACTGAGGATCCCCCAGAAGGCCATGGAAGATCCCACTGGGGAAAAGTCTGCTGCAAGAATTGACTCAACCCACTTAAGTGGATGGCGACTGGATGCAGACTAAAGGACTACAAACCAAATCTAAACTTTAAGTCAGGGATATGTAGCCAGGTGACACCACTATGCTGGAATAGCGAATGTGAGTCAGATAGTACCTCAAACATGTACATGTCACCCATTTACATACCCCAGCCTAAGTCCAATAACTGATCTGCCAGAATCAACAGTGGTGCTAAGGAGAGAAGGTCACGATGCACTTAATCCATTTAGTTCAGTGACATTCAATTGTCATCTGTTTGATTCGTGTTTGAGCCATATAAATGCGCGTATGTGATCTAGTGGGTCCATTACTAGTGTATGTGTGGATACCCAGGCTGCTGTTGACGTTACACTTGCCAAACGCGTATACTACGATGTCCACAACACCAGAGACTGGGCTATGTGCAGTTGACTGAGAAATGAGCTTCTCTGGCAAAAAGCACTATGAAGCTTGGCTATGCTGGCCTCGGTCACATATCCTAAAACATTTATTAATGTAGCTTGCACCACTAACAACTAGCTGACCAGTACTGGCAACAACTGTGACAACTGACAAGCCAAAACAATACAGCAATTGGCTAACGCTCAAGTTATACTGGTAGATAAGGACCAGGCAGCTAACTAAGCTAGCTAGCATTAGCTGATAAAAACTCCCTTGCACTGTCAAAACGACACAACTACAGCCTTGAAGGAGGGCATGCATTCGCAGTGTTTAAGTTACAGATTATTATCAAGCGGCTTTAAGTACAAACCGAGGTGAAGAACGTTAGCTGTATCCTTCCTTATGGACTTGTGTGGTGGTCTGGAGAGCGCTGTACAAAAAACGTCAAAACACAAACAGACTAGATTTGCGGAACTGTGTTGTGTAACTGGAGCCAATCAGAGAACAGAAACGTTTTCGTCACCCAATCAGCCAACCTTAAGGGCGGAACTAATGAGCACGTCACATATCGGAACAAAACGTTAGACAGAATAAAGTCTTGTGTTCAACTGATATCTAATTTATTACTGCAGGCAAACAGGCACTCACTTTGAAAAACCTATCCAGCAACCTATCCTCCATGTTGGTTTGAGGTGCATGTATGTACTTGACATTACAGGAAAAGCGTGCAAGACTCGATTTCAAAATAAAGTCTAATGTTGTGTTTCAAAATTAAAGCCCTCTTAAATGTTGTGGTAGATTTCACTCAAATTGTGATTTATATTTAAAGTTATTACTTTAGATGCCAGTATCAAGGCATTGTTATGTGAATTTCTAAAGCAGAGAAGGTGGACCCAAACGCATGAGACAGCAGGCAGGAATATCAATGGATGAGGTTTATTCAGGACCAGCGGCTACAAAAGGGAAACATGGCAGGATTGCAGAAATTCAACAGGAACAGGCAAACATGGCAGGATCAGGGATCAACAACAGCAGGATCACAGAAACTCAGCCGATGACTAGAGAATGACTGAGCAAAAGACTTAAAGACAAACTAAACTAACTAGCAGATGAGGTGCAGGTGGAGTGAGGCGGAGAGACACAGGTGAGGGAAATGAATGGAAGAACACTACAAACAGGGAGGGAGCTGATTTGAGCTGGTTTTCATATCAAAGTTGCAACACCCCCATTGGAGAATGTGGAAGTGAAGCATGTCATGGCACAGCTGATAGTTCCACAAATGGATTAGTCTAGCAGTGAACCCAGTTCATTGTTAGTGTTTCCAGAGCACGCTGGCTGGTAGGATGATGAAGTGACTGCATTTTGTTGACATTTTGATGCATTAACTGATCTGTCGTGAATCTTACACAGTAATGGTATTTTACATAGCCGGTTTTAGCTACGGTTTGTCGATAGCAAATAGCTAGTTAACGTCAAACAACATTGGATTAGCTAACTTTACCATTATAAGATGTTGGACATCATTTACCTTAAGTTTACTGCAGTTAGTGGCATACGGTTGGCATGCAAAGTTTATCTTCGGTTATTAGTTTTCAGCTTGTAGTTTGATAAACAGGCCCCGGATCTGCTCTTCTTCCTCCTGTTGTGGTGGAAGTATGCAATGGTCATTTTCAATCCTTGTATGCCTTTCCTGGCCTGCCCTCCGCCATGTCTCTCCCTGTGGGATGTCAAATTAGTTTCTTTGAAGACTGCCCATTGGAAAAATGTGAAAAAAACATCTGCACTCTCCCTGGATATATTACGATTACAAATATTTTTTTTGTTTTATAATGCAGTTACTATTCTTGTTCAGTGAATGAAATCAGTGATGGAAGAAGAACATTTCTTGTCTTTTCTTTAAGCAAGAGGAACAATACTACAGTGTAAAAATACTGTTACAAGTAAAAGTTCAGAGCATTGCCATCCAGAATATACTGACATTACTAGAAGTAAAAGTACCATGGCTGACTTCATAATGTATGCTGCTGAATTATAAACATTGATGTGTTATATGTACAATAATGCTGCAGCTGGCAAAGGTGGAGCAATCCACTGTATATACTGCTGGCTGTCTTGTGAATCATCTGTCAGTCATCGGGATCATCCTGAATAAAATATCACATTATTTCCTTGATAACATTTGAATCTGAATGTGCAAAGTAAGTTATCAAAAATGTGGCAGCAGTGTGATGGAAAGTGCAATAGCCTATATTCCTCTGTAATGTACTGGAGTGGAAAGGAGCGCAAATGGAAATATTAAAGTACCTCAGAACTGTAAGTACAGAACTAAAGTAAATGTGCAGTTACTTTACCCTGCTACACAGTATTAGGCATTAAGGGAACACACTCCTTCCTTCTGAAACGAAACAGAACAGAAATCAATGGGACATTGGATTATACAAGTTTTATCCACTGTACCTATTTCAGCACAAAACTTGTGTTTTTCATACAAGCACTGACTAGATGGCTGTTTTCTCTGAGTTACATAAAGGAATACGTCATTTATGATTAAAATTAAGTTCTCAGATGTGTTTTCTTCATTTAAAACTGACTGGGAAGAGCTAATAAAGGAAATGTAGTGCAGGTGTGAAGGGACGGCAGACTGGGGAAGAGCTCCAGTTACAGGGTTGGGCTTATTAAACGGATGCAAGACAGGCGTTGAGGGAAAATCAGGCTGGCGAGGAGCACAAGAAAACTGGAGGGAGGAAAGATCACTGAAAAAGGGTGAAAGACGCCACAATAACCTGGAAAACACACATACACTAAACACAATGATGGGACAATGACAATTTCAAAATAAAAGCCCTCTAAAATGTGTTAACACATTTTTCTTCACAGGCTAGTTTTAATTGAGCCCCATGTTGTCTGTTTATTATTACAGGGACACAGAGAGGTGATGCATTATATGTTACATGTCTGAAAAATGGGAACAACTGGATAATGCAGTGGATGGCAAAAATGAACAATGCAGGAACCTGAAACATCCAAGTGGCAGTAAAAAAGTGATGTAGGCACAACTTTTAATCGCAGTGCTTCCGAACGTTTTTTTTACCCACTACGTTCTCATTTTCTTTTAATATCACTCTTTTAGTTACACACCATATATTTTGTTTTTGTTCCCAAAGATTCCAAAATCAGAAGAATTGGGTGAACAGAGAGGAGGCCCCGTCAGGAGATACTCAGGCCGAGAGTTCATCCATGGCGAACCTAAACAGGGCTATCAGGAGGGCCAGCATATTATATCATGTCATATCGTAATGGGCCATTCCATTAAACACACTAATTTGCTTTAGGAAATCACACAGACATTATCTTCCATAATTTGAAGTGAGTCCATTCCAACCACAGAGCCAGTTCTCCTCACCAGCCAGTTAAGCTGCGTAGCGTTCCTCTTCTTGGTGCTGCCTCCCCAGCACAACTGTGAAAAATGTCAATAGCCATGTTTCCATAAAGCATTTTTTTTTGCGCATTTTGAAGAAAATCACATAAATCACAAAAACTCTTCCTCTAATTTGCAACACGCTTGAGGTGTTTTTTGTCTTTTGCAAAACAGAGTCAATGCCCAAAATGTTTGATGGAAACAGTTTTGCAGAATAAGCTCTGATGTAACGAACATGGCTGATCAGCTGTTCCCACTGTCCCTTTACTAATCAGCAGTAGGCGAGTTCAAGATCACGCAGCCCTGCGCAGCCTGCATGCTGGTTAAAATGTGTCCATGATGACGTGAATGGGAGTGGTTTCTGCTCCGCATTCGATGTCACATGACCTTAAGTTATCGCGGGAGCAAGGCGAGAGCAAGGCGCTGCAGAGCAGTTGCTCTCCAGGTACTGCGCGAGTCTAGACCCACCTTCATGACATCAGGACTTTGCCCTAATTGGCTTTTATCTACGCTGACCTGTATGACGTGTGTTTCGATGAATTTCCATATCCATAGCGCCTGTGCCGCTTTTCTAACTCAAATATCACATCCTTTCAGATAAGTAGCAGCCGTATGGCCGCACCTATGGGACAGTCAACACAACAACCCTGAAAGATGTCGTCAATAAATTTCTCAGTTCTGTCAGCTAAC